>CM055759.1:9069692-9215584 GCA_029465975.1 Dallia pectoralis
ACTACGACAGTAACCCTACGACATTGTACATAACATCTGTTATTGTTAATGTTTACGTTCTAATCATCTTCAGGGGCAATGCCATATTCAACGGTAACCAGGGGGGCGTTTACATATTCGGCGATGGCCGTGGTCTTATTGAGGGGAACGATATCCATGGCAACGCTCTGGCAGGAATCCAGATCAGAACAAACAGCTGCCCCATTGTACGCCACAACAAGATACATGACGGCCAGCATGGCGGGATCTACGTGGTAAAACACAAGTTCTATTACGATTTGAGTACTGTACAAATTGGGGCTTCTCAGGTGATGTTGACAAAAGTGTGTGTGTGTGTGTATGTGTGTGTGTAGCACGAGAAGGGCCAGGGTGTGATTGAGGAGAACGAGGTGTACAGCAACACGCTGGCAGGTGTCTGGGTGACCACTGGCAGCACGCCGGTTCTCCGCAGGAACCGCATCCACAGCGGCAAACAGGTAACACAGTCAGTCTTACGCCGTTATGATGGCACTTCCAGAGCAACACTGTGTTCCAGTGGGACGTTGTGTTTGCTAATCCTAGTTTATCGTTTTAAAAGGCTTTTTGACCGTTAGAAAATAACTTTTGCATTGCGAACGAGAATTTGTTCTCAATCGGCCTACTTGTATTCTTTCTTCTAAAACTTGTCAGTCTTCTTGTTCGAAAGAAATTAAACAAAACTGAAGATCTTGACACCGGTGTGTACTACCTTCACAGGCCAGAGCAAACTGTCTCATACCAGAAAACACAGAGGAGTGGGAGGTCCTTATGGTGCGTTAGTGTCTAGTTTGAGAAACCGATGCCTCACAGGTCCTTAACTGGCAGCTTCTCACCACTGTCACCAGATCTCAGCTCTATTTAGCTGTGGTGGGAGCAGCTTGACAGTACGTAAGAAGTGCCGATCAAGGCAATCCATGTTGTGTAAAGTGCTAAAGGAAACATGGGATGAAATATCAGATAACCTCAACAAATGGACAGCTAGAATGCTAGAACTGCAAGCCTGTACTCGTGGTCAGTTACTATATTTCCTTTTTTTAATATTTCCAATTCAAACTTATTTCATGTACGTTTTAATGGAAAACATCAAGTTTCCCCAACATTTTGAACGGTTATTTAAATTATCATTCAGACCATTTGCCATGACACTACAAATGAAGCTCACATGCGTCCCTGTGTCCTTAGATTATTGACACAGTGCACGTCAGAGCGAAAGCCACAGTCAAGGTCCAAGGAACTCTCCCTAGACCTCTGAGGTTCTGGTGAGGCATCTGAGAACTTTCCCATTGAACTTTCCGCTGAAGCGGAGTTCTGTGATTTGTGAAATGTAGTTTGGAACCACCAAGACTTCCTAGAGCTGTCCATCTGGCACAACTAGGTAACCAGGCCAGAAGGTCCTCAGACTGGAGCGATGATTAATCTGTCAGCATGACGACGACATACAACACACAGCCAAGACCATTAATTGGCAGGTTTCTCCCAGCCAGGTTGACTGAGCTTGACAGAATATACAATAAGAATGGGAATAACTGGTTTGCAGAGCTGGTCGAGGCATATCCTAGAATTGAAATCGTTGTGCATCTAATGAATAATGGGTCTGAGTACTTATATATATATCGATACACCCCCTGGCCACTTTATTAGGTACACCTTGCTTGTATCGGGTTGTTCAATGATGCTCTTCTCCATACCGTGGTTGTAACGAGTGGTTATTCTAGCCTTTCTAATCAGGTTGAACCAGTCTGGCAACTCTCCCCTGACCTCTGCCATTAACAAGGCATTTTTGCCCAGAGAACTGCCGCTCCCTGGACATTCTCGGTAAACCCTACGGATGGTTGTGGGGGACCATTCTAGCAGACACCGGCATATGGAGCTCCAACCACCATGACTTTGTCTTTCCAATTTTGATGTTTGGGTTGAACGTCAGTAGATCATCTTGACCGTGTCTACATGCCAAAATGCATTGGGTTGCTGCCACGTGATTGGCTGATTAGATATTTGCGTTACTGATTAGATGTAAAGGTGTCTAATCAATTTTTGTGTGTGTGTGTGTGTGTGTGTGTGTATATTTGTGTAAACATACAGGCGCTGTGTGTTTGTAGGAATTTGTTGTCCCTAAATCATTAACCTTAAATTAGTTTTCTTTTCCCTTTTTCAGGTGGGGGTGTATTTTTATGACAATGGTCACGGGGTGTTGGAGGACAATGACATCTACAACCACATGTACTCTGGTGTTCAGATACGGTATGTGCCTAATTACACATCAGCCTGACCCAGGGCCTGGTAACCAATAAGGCTTTACTGACTCTGTTATCCGGCTGTAGGACTGGCAGCAACCCCAAGATCAGACGCAACAAGATCTGGGGGGGACAGAACGGAGGCATTCTGGTCTACAACTCAGGCCTGGGTTTCATTGAGGACAACGAGATCTTTGACAATGCCATGGCCGGGGTGTGGATTAAGACAGACAGCAACCCGACGCTGCGTCGCAACAAAATCCATGACGGAAGAGACGGCGGCATCTGCATCTTCAACGGTGGAAGAGGTCTTCTGGAGGAGAACGACATCTTCAGGAACGCCCAGGCAGGAGTCCTGATCAGCACCAACAGCCACCCGGTGCTCCGCAAGAACCGCATCTTTGACGGGTTTGCTGCAGGTCAGCTGACGTTCATTCATATGGCGTGACCGTACAGCGCCGCGTGGCCGTACAGTACCGATGGTCATCCTCCACCACTGTTGTGTTAATGTCATTTCCTCTCTCAGGTATTGAGATAACCAACCACGCCACAGCCACTCTAGAGGGAAACCAGATCTTCAACAACCGTTTCGGGGGTCTGTTCCTTGCCTCGGGGGTCAACGTCACCATGAAAGGTACAAACATGTTGGGATAGTATAGCGCAAAAGACCTGGGCTAGTTTATCACTGGTAGAATGGTAGACACATTTCTGAGGGAGACACTTCACTGGAAGAGATCTTGAGCATTTGGCTATCCAGTTGGCGAGCATTTGGCTATCCAGTTGGCGAGCATTTGGCTATCCATTGAGCAAGGGGAATTAGAACTAATTTGGAACAACCCAAGTGTTATAAATATAAATATATATATGATACCGGTAAAATGGATCATGCAACTCTGTAATTATCTACTGTTGGACACTTGGGGTACCAGAATGTAAAGTGAAGTTATTGCAAACAATTCAGCTCAGAAAATGTCAAACTTTAGCCTGAAGTAGGCATATGCTTTAATGAATGAATTTCCCCCAGTCATTCTATGCAGATTCATCAGTCGCCAATGTAACAAGCCCTGCACATCTTGTGTGCATCGTAGATGGAAGCAGAAGACACGTAT
The DNA here is from genome assembly GCA_029465975.1 of Dallia pectoralis. NCBI lineage: Eukaryota > Metazoa > Chordata > Actinopteri > Esociformes > Umbridae > Dallia > Dallia pectoralis. Next base: position 9,073,054 of record CM055759.1, read on the forward strand.
GTGTTCCTGGGAGTCTCGGCTTTCAGGAATGGGCTCGTATTCTAATAGCTTCAAATGTTCAAAAACCGGGCTCCGGCTCAGACGAATGTTAGCGCTCCATTTGTCGCAGCCACTAGCAGTGGAGGTCAAACGGACTCCCGTGACCAGTTGTGGAAACTAATTAAACAGTGCATTCTGCACGCTATGGAGGACCACATGACATGTATTCAGATTATTGCCCCGCCAATGAAGATGCCGACAGACACACAATGACTCTGTCTGGCTTCTGCCGTAAATGGGTGTCTGCTGTTTGGATGTTTGGCCAGAGCTCATCCAGGAGTCAGACTCATCCCTTTCCTCTTTTCCAGATAATAAAATAATGAACAACCAGGACGCCATAGAGAAAGCTGTAAGCCGAGGACAGTGTCTCTACAAGATCTCCAGCTACACCTCCTACCCCATGCATGACTTCTATAGGTAGGTCCCCTCCACACGTGACTTCTATAGGTAGGTCCCCTCCACACGTGACTTCTATAGGTAAGTCCCCTCCACACGTGACTTCTATAGGTAGGTCCCCTCCACACGTGACTTCTATAGGTAGGTCCCCTCCACACGTGACTTCTATAGGTAGGTCCCCTCCACACGTGACTTCTATAGGTAGGTCCCCTCCACACGTGACTTCTATAGGTAGGTCCCCTCCACACGTGACTTCTATAGGTAGGTCCCCTCCACACGTGACTTCTATAGGTAGGTCCCCTCCACACGTGACTTCTATAGGTAGGTCCCCTCCACACGTGACTTCTATAGGTAGGTCCCCTCCACACGTGACTTCTATAGGTAGGTCCCCTCCACACGTGACTTCTATAGGTAGGTCCCCTCCACACGTGACTTCTATAGGTAGGTCCCCTCCACACGTGACTTCTATAGGTAGGTCCCCTCCACACGTGACTTCTATAGGTAGGTCCCCTCCACACGTGACTTCTATAGGTAGGTCCCCTCCACACGTGACTTCTATAGGTAGGTCCCCTCCACACGTGACTTCTATAGGTAAGTCCCCTCCACACGTGACTTCTATAGGTAGGTCCCCTCCACACGTGACTTCTATAGGTAGGTCCCCTCCACACGTGACTTCTATAGGTAGGTCCCCTCCACACGTGACTTCTATAGGTAGGTCCCCTCCACACGTGACTTCTATAGGTAGGTCCCCTCCACACGTGACTTCTATAGGTAGGTCCCCTCCACACGTGACTTCTATAGGTAGGTCCCCTCCACACGTGACTTCTATAGGTAGGTCCCCTCCACACGTGACTTCTATAGGTAGGTCCCCTCCACACGTGACTGTAATAGGTAGGTCCCCTCCACACGTGACTGTAATAGGTAGGTCCCCTCCACACGTGACTGTAATAGGTAGGTCCCCTCCACACGTGACTGTAATAGGTAGGTCCCCTCCACACGTGACTTCTATAGGTAGGTCCCCTCCACACGTGACTTCTATAGGTAGGTCCCCTCCACACGTGACTTCTATAGGTAGGTCCCCTCCACACGTGACTTCTATAGGTAGGTCCCCTCCACACGTGACTTCTATAGGTAGGTCCCCTCCACACGTGACTTCTATAGGTAGGTCCCCTCCACACGTGACTTCTATAGGTAGGTCCCCTCCACACGTGACTGTAATAGGTAGGTCCCCTCCACACGTGACTTCTATAGGTAGGTCCCCTCCACACGTGACTTCTATAGGTAGGTCCCCTCCACACGTGACTTCTATAGGTAGGTCCCCTCCACACGTGACTTCTATAGGTAGGTCCCCTCCACACGTGACTTCTATAGGTAGGTCCCCTCCACACGTGACTTCTATAGGTAGGTCCCCTCCACACGTGACTTCTATAGGTAGGTCCCCTCCACACGTGACTTCTATAGGTAGGTCCCCTCCACACGTGACTTCTATAGGTAGGTCCCCTCCACACGTGACTTCTATAGGTAGGTCCCCTCCACACGTGACTTCTATAGGTAGGTCCCCTCCACACGTGACTTCTATAGGTAGGTCCCCTCCACACGTGACTTCTATAGGTAGGTCCCCTCCACACGTGACTTCTATAGGTAGGTCCCCTCCACACGTGACTTCTATAGGTAGGTCCCCTCCACACGTGACTTCTATAGGTAGGTCCCCTCCACACGTGACTTCTATAGGTAGGTCCCCTCCACACGTGACTTCTATAGGTAGGTCCCCTCCACACGTGACTTCTATAGGTAAGTCCCCTCCACACGTGACTTCTATAGGTAGGTCCCCTCCACACGTGACTTCTATAGGTAGGTCCCCTCCACACGTGACTTCTATAGGTAGGTCCCCTCCACACGTGACTTCTATAGGTAGGTCCCCTCCACACGTGACTTCTATAGGTAGGTCCCCTCCACACGTGACTCCACACGTGACTTCTATAGGTAGGTCCCTCCACACGTGACTTCTATAGGTAGGTCCCCTCCACACGTGACTTCTATAGGTAGGTCCCCTCCACACGTGACTTCTATAGGTAGGTCCCCTCCACACGTGACTTCTATAGGTAGGTCCCCTCCACACGTGACTGTAATAGGTAGGTCCCCTCCACACGTGACTGTAATAGGTAGGTCCCCTCCACACGTGACTGTAATAGGTAGGTCCCCTCCACACGTGACTTCTATAGGTAGGTCCCCTCCACACGTGACTTCTATAGGTAGGTCCCCTCCACACGTGACTTCTATAGGTAGGTCCCCTCCACACGTGACTTCTATAGGTAGGTCCCCTCCACACGTGACTTCTATAGGTAGGTCCCCTCCACACGTGACTTCTATAGGTAGGTCCCCTCCACACGTGACTTCTATAGGTAGGTCCCCTCCACACGTGACTGTAATAGGTAGGTCCCCTCCACACGTGACTGTAATAGGTAGGTCCCCTCCACACGTGACTTCTATAGGTAGGTCCCCTCCACACGTGACTTCTATAGGTAGGTCCCCTCCACACGTGACTTCTATAGGTAGGTCCCCTCCACACGTGACTTCTATAGGTAGGTCCCCTCCACACGTGACTTCTATAGGTAGGTCCCCTCCACACGTGACTTCTATAGGTAGGTCCCCTCCACACGTGACTTCTATAGGTAGGTCCCCCACACGTGACTTCACCCCTCCACACGTGACTTCTATAGGTAGGTCCCCTCCACACGTGACTTCTATAGGTAGGTCCCCTCCACACGTGACTTCTATAGGTAGGTCCCCTCCACACGTGACTTCTATAGGTAGGTCCCCTCCACACGTGACTTCTATAGGTAGGTCCCCTCCACACGTGACTTCTATAGGTAGGTCCCCTCCACACGTGACTTCTATAGGTAGGTCCCCTCCACACGTGACTTCTATAGGTAGGTCCCCTCCACACGTGACTTCTATAGGTAGGTCCCCTCCACACGTGACTTCTATAGGTAGGTCCCCTCCACACGTGACTTCTATAGGTAGGTCCCCTCCACACGTGACTTCTATAGGTAGGTCCCCTCCACACGTGACTTCTATAGGTAGGTCCCCTCCACACGTGACTTCTATAGGTAGGTCCCCCACACGTGACTTCTATAGGTAGGTCCCCTCCACACGTGACTTCTATAGGTAGGTCCCCTCCACACGTGACTTCTATAGGTCCCCTCCACACGTGACTTCTATAGGTAGGTCCCCTCCACACGTGACTTCTATAGGTAGGTCCCCTCCACACGTGACTTCTATAGGTAGGTCCCCTCCACACGTGACTTCTATAGGTAGGTCCCCTCCACACGTGACTTCTAATGAGTTCCACCCCAGTAGTGACATGGTTTGTTTATCACGTGTCCAGGTGTCACACCTGTAATACGACGGACAGGAACGCGATCTGTGTGAACTGCATAAAGAAGTGTCACCAAGGACATGACGTTGAGTTTATACGGCACGACAGGTAAGTAAAACTGGTGTGTCTGGATGTCTCCAACAGTGCATCACTCCACCATCACATATCTCTGGAAACATATTTTCCTTGCTGTGTGTGTTGTTCACATGTTCATCCTCTTCTGTCTACAGGTTCTTCTGTGACTGCGGTGCGGGAACCCTTTCCAACCCCTGTACTCTGGCGGGGGAACCAACACACGATACAGATACCCTATATGACTCGGCTCCACCCATAGAGTCCAACACTCTGCAGCACAACTGAAACCCCGCCCCCATCTAATCTGCATACACACACACACCACACTCATGTACATATGCACATACACTCAGAACTGTGTGTTCTCATCAATGACAGTACAGAGGATCTCTGGAGGCTCCGTAATGGGCTGCTGCATTAGGAGACTGTATTGGACTGTTTTCGGTTCAGTCTGCATTTGCCTGGTCGACTTATGAGATTTATGCTGCTGCAACTCTGGACACCAAATGGACCGATAAAGGATGAAGGGACTGAATGGCCGGGTGTGGAAAGAGTTGGGCTGTCAGAGAGGTTGCCAATGGGAGACTTCCTCTGCAGACGGGCCTGTGACCCTCTCTGTGACTCCTGGGAATTCAACAGCGCCAGAGGATATAGCCCCGCCCACTGAGAAAGACACTTCCTGTTCTGAGACGTTGCCGTCCTCGTGGTTACTGTTACTAAGCAGAAGATTGATGATATATATACACGCGTGCGTTCAGCTAAAGGAAGAGAGACTTTGTGATCGGGCACTTCAGCTTTTATATGTTAATCTGATCGACAGATATTATTTTAATGCATTCTCATGTAGTTTTGTATTTTCAAGCAAAAATCTTACTGTATTTGAATGTCTTTTTATTCTATATTATAATTATTAATTTTTGTCGTTAGCGCCCCCCGGTGTGCGGCAGGCGCTCGTCCCAGCGGGTCAGTTCTTTCTGTGAAAGAGAATTGAGTTTAACACTACGGACCCCCTCCAAGTTACCAGATATAGGTGGTGAAAGTGTGTGTGCGTGCGTGAGTATGGCTGTTGTTTAGGGGCATGTGAATGTGTTATTATGCACTCGGTGTTTCTGGAGGGGGTCACATATAAGGCGTCAGGCCTTCAGACTGGGACAGTGCTACTGCCGTCTCTCCTCTTCCTGTGTATTGTGGTTGACTGTGGGCCTTATGCAGCCTGGGTCATATGCATGATGTACCATAATATCTAGACTTAATATATTGTGAAGTATTAAACAACCATTATGTAGATGCTAGTATGAATTAAAAAAAAAATAGGTTTAATTTCCTAGAAAGAAAAAAAAGAACGACAAACTGGTCCTTTGTAAGAAAATAAACTTTATTAGATCAGTGGCGTCTAACTGACTGATGCGTTATTGTCAGTTTGTGGGTGGTGATTCGATGGATCATTTAACGTTATCGTTAAATCAACCATCTAGACTTTCATTCCCTACTGTCAGGTCTGAACCATTCACCGGAGCACTTTAATAGTTGAATACTTTATGGGTATAGTAAAAAGATAGTGTTACTACAATAATCTTACGTTCAATATTTTGTAATGAGACACAAATGAAATGCTTAGACCTTGATGACAAACAACCGTTTGTACTGTATGATGTACTTCTTAAATATCAAACTCGATTTTGTCCTCTAAAAATGTTTACAGTTAATGACAAAACATTTAACTAGTTAGAAATGTGGTTGTTTACTTGGAACTTAGTTGAACGAACTATAAAACGAAAAAGACGTCGAGAAAAACAAATGAAGGGGCCAATTGGTGTTCATCAACCAGGAGGCCGACATTAGGTTGGGGGGGATGAACGTGCCACGAGTTGCAGGTGTTGGGTAGAGGGAGGGAGGGAACAGGCCATGAGCTGCAGGTGTTGGGTAGAGGGGATGGAACGTGCCATGAGCTGCAGGTGTTGGGTAGAGGGGATGGAACGTGCCATGAGCTGCCGGTGTTGGGTAGAGGGGATGGAGGGAACAGGCCATGAGCTGCAGGTGTTTGGTAGAGGGAACGTGCCAGGAGCTTCAGGTGTTAGGTTGAGGGAACGGGGACGGAACGTGCCATGAGATCTAGGATATAAGCATTATTACGGGCAACAAGTTCCTCCTTCATGGATTTAAGTGCTGCCTTCACCTCCTGGTCAGTCATGGTGGCAGCTGGCAGAGATTTGACCTTCTCTAGAAATGCCTGGATCAATAGCTCTCCCTCCTGTGGAGATCAACAGGAAGTGCATGTTGTAGCGTCAGTGCTCTCATTTAGGCTGACAGTAAATACGAGCCATGAGGAATAAAGTTCTGAACAGTAGTGTGTGTGTGTGTGTGTGCTATTCAGGCGTTCACCTGTTTGTCGCTGCGTCTTTTCTTGGCCTCTGGATTCTCCTCACTGGACTCCTCCTGAAACTCCTCCAGTTCTGCCGCCTTCCGCTTTGCCATGGCTACCACTGCCGATGGGAAACACGCCAACTCCGCCACATGGATCCCAAAACTCTGGTCACACACACCTATACAGAGAGAGTCAATCACTTCTCTATACACTGGAATGTACAGTGGTGTGTGTGTGTGTGTGTGTGTACCTGGTTTGACCCTGTAGAGCATCGTGAGTGTGTGTTGAGTGGTCAGAGCGGTGACATGCAGGTTGCGGACAGTTGGGTGGTGTGTGACCAATTCGGTAAGCTCGTGGAAGTGAGTGGCAAACAGACAGAAGCAGCCGATCTTCGAGGCGATGTGTTCACTGATAGCCCAGGCCAGACCAAAGCCATCGTATGTAGATGTTCCTCGACCCAACTCATCAATTATAATTAGAGAGTTGTTTGTGGCAGAACTAGAGAGAAGAACGTGACAAATGTGTCAGTGACATGTTCCTTATCGATACAGACAAAACATTACTTATAGAATCGTCTAGCACAGCGCTCCCCAACGAAGGGTACCAAGTGTGTCCCCTCTTCATCAGTAAAATATGTATTGAGTTGACGGAATATATCTAAAAATATTTCCATGTCTGATCCATCAGGTTCAATAAGGAATGGAGATGTTAGTTAAAGGCCTGTAACACGGTGTCCAGTAATCTTTTTTGTTTGTTTGGTAAAATGACCTTCTCTAAAAAGACTTTAGCTGTGTGTGTGAAAGCCCATGTTCTCACCGGAGAATAGCTGCCGTCTCCAGCATCTCGGACATAAATGTGGACACGCCCTTGATCTGGCTATCACCCGCCCCCACGCGGCACAGGATGCTGTCAATCACGCTGAGCTCTGCCTTCTCACAGGGAACAAAGCAGCCAATCTGGGCCATTAGAGATATCACGCCCACCTGCCGGATAAACGTTGACTTGCCGCCCATATTTGGACCTGTAAAAGGGGGCGGGGTTAATGGTAAATGAGTCAGCCCAGGGGGAGGTGCTAATAGACCGAAGTGATGCATCTACCTGTGATGACGTAGAAGCTCTGCTCCCCCTGTATCAGAGATATATCATTAGGTATAAAGGCTGTGTCTGCATCTGACTCCAGACACGGGTGCCGGGCCTGTTGGAGCTCCAGCCGTCTGCACTGCGTGTCCAGAAGGCGTGGCCTAACAAACGGGACGGGGGCGGAGACCGAAGCCACAGAGAAGCTGACCACAGCATCTAGCTGGGCAATTATGTCACTCAATGACTGCAGAGGGTCCACGTAGCCTGGGGAGGTCGAAGCGAAGACAGATGGGATTCAGTTCCCACACCCACCTCTAATGCTACATCAGACCTGACAGGATGTGGCAGAGATGGTGTGTGTGTGTGTGTACTCACCAGAGGCGATGCTGATGATCTCTGTTACTATGGCGTTCTGAGCCTCTTCATATTCTCGCCTGCTCCTGGTGTATTCCTCATTCAGCGAGCTCAGCTTACTACACACACACACACACACGGTTAGTGTACTGCAGGGGAGTGTGAGTGTGTGTGTGTGTGTATGTTGTCAGACCAACCTGTTGGTGAAGCGGACTCCATTCTTCTGTACATCCAGTGTTGTGAACTTCTTATTGTTCCTCAGACTCTTCTCTTCTTTACACGTCACCCTCAGATAATAACCCAGCACACTGTTACTCTCCAACTTCACTGTCTTACCAGCATCCAGACCTAAACACACGCACACACACACACATTAGGAACCGATTGTTTATATAGTGTTTCTCATGTGTGTGTGTGTGTGTGTGTGTGTGTGTACCCAGTTCTCGTGCTGCACTGTTCAGTACACTCTCCATGCTCTTCTCCATTGAGTCCATCTTCTCCCTCAGCTCAGAAAGCACCGGGTCAAACGACGCCTTCACCAGGAACTCATGGTGGTCCACCTACAAACACACACACACACTCTTTCTGTCTGGTGTGTTCGGCATCACACTAACCCAACACCTGATGCTATCAAGCCCCACCTGGTTCATATCCAGTGTAGTTTCAATCATTTCCTGGTACTTGATGAAGTCATTCTGCAGGTCTCTGAGAGGAGAGATGAACACAGCCTCCAGCAGCATCTGGTGACTTCCTATAACACAGGGTTCAACAGTTGCCTCCGGTCACATTAACGTTTGCCAGATCGCACAGGCCAGTAAACCCAACTGTCAAGACAGCGACCGTTCAGACAGGAACAACTGTTTAAAGTAACTCCTAACAGAGCCACCTGTGTATCTAACAAACAGGTTCTTAACCTTGAATTCCCCCCTGGTGTTTTCACCTTTATGTTTTTCCAGAACCAATAAAAGAGCAGGAATCTGTCCCACGGCCTGGTAACCACGGTAACAGTCCTGCAGCGTCGCAGAGCGCCGGTGAAACTTCTTGGACAAACGTTGGAGATCTGGGAACCGTCGCAACAGATCGTCCTGAAGGGTCTGTCGAACCTCACTGTCATCCACCAGACACTCCACTAGGTTCAGTCTACACACACACACACACACACACACAGTCACAAGTTTAGTGGCTGCATTGTCAGGGGAAACCAGTAGAGGGCAGCAAAGTAGCAGGCAGCAGAATACAGGGCTACAAGAACATTGCCAAAGCCAACTGGCATATACATAGCTCGACAGATCTTCGTGGATTTACTTTGATGAGTATAGAGATTAGGTAGATGGATAGGTCACCACGAGAAGTATTTGAACTCACCTCTCATCAATCCTGTTTATGTCCATGAGAGGCTGTTTGAGCCACTGGTTAACTAATCGATGGCCCTGCGGGGTACGGCACTTATTCAGCAGCCCGGCCAATGAGTGGGCACCGCTGGTGTCATTAGGGGAACCCTTTGGAGAATGAGCCAATCACATCAAACATTGATAGATAGTATGCAGTAAGCCATAACCTCAACACGTATATATTGTGATACTATTTGGTAGGCCTGAACGATTAATTGCATTTGCGATAATATCGCAATTTGACTGAACGCAATTTTCTAATCGCAACGTGCGCGATTTGAGGTGGTCACGTGACGCGAGCGAAAGAGCGGAGAACTCGGCTGGATCAACTTTTCATGCTGTCCAGCGCAATGGCCTCTTGCTCGACGGAACAGTCAGAAACTGACACAGCTGATACTTTAATCTCGAAGAGGAACAGCACGTCGGTGGTGTGGAACTATTTTGGTTTTAAAAAAGAAGAGCTGCGTCAGGTGTTGTGCAGAGCATGCCGTGTTCCCATTGCTACTTCACGGGGTAACACTACAAACCTGTTTCAGCACTTAAAAAAATACCACAAATCATGCATGACAGTTGTATGACCGAAATGCCGAGCACCAGTGCGCGAGACAATCCAAATACCTCAAGACAGGGATCACTGACAGAAATGTTCGAAAGTGTCACTCCGTATGAACGTAGCACGGGGAAATCGCTCGGGCAATAACCGAGTTCATAGCCAAAGATATGATGCCTCTCAGCACGGGACCAAGCCTGGGTTCATGGCATAGGGGCGGCAGTGGCTCAGTGGGTTGAGTCGGTTGTCTATCAATCGGAAGGTTGGTGGTTCAATCCCGGTTCCTCCTGGGAAATTGTCGAGGTGTCCATGAGCAAGACCTAACCCCAGCTGCTCCTGGCGAGCCTGCAGGCGCCTTTCATGGTAGACGCGGTCGTCAGTGTATGAATGAGTGAATGAATGGGTGAATGTGACGCAGGATCTGTAAAGCGCTTTGGATAAAAGCGCTATATAAAAGCGCAGCATTTACCATTTATTAATGAATACAAACGATTGATAAACGTTACAGTATACTTCAGTCAGACTGCCATACCGGAGGTGTACAAAAAGCGCAAAGAGAAAGTCGCCGCGGAACGAATATGGTGCTTGCTGCGCGGCTTAATGAATGGACGAGGCGCCAATGTTTTGGCCACAGATTAGCCTACATCTTGCCATTGGTAAGTTATCATGTTGTGTGTGTGTGTGTATGTGCGCGTGCGTGCGCGAGAGAGAGAGAGAGTGAGAGAGAATTGGCATGCAAATAAAGCCCCTTTGAATTGAGAGAGAGAGCGGACAGTGGTGTGGATGTGTGTATTTCAGAATTACAGCTAATGTGAGTGTGTAATAGTGAGAGCCTTGTATCACAAAACTCAAATTCCTTGTTTCAGTTGTGTGAAATGTTGCTGACTTGGGATCAGTAAGATACATATCATTTTAAATTATGTTTTTCTTAAGACTGTACATTTTGCACACAGTGTTTACAAAGTGCATGCCTTTGTTTAAATTATTTAAATGCACAGTGGCAAAGCCACAGATGTTTCTGTAATGAGCAGTTCAATAAAAATGTCATTTATTTCAAGTCATACCTGTTTGAATTTAATTCTAACAAATAGGCTGAGCCTATGGGAAAGAACATTTCACACTATATGTATCTAATATTGTGTTGGTCATATTTAAATCATTCATTATGTTTTGTTGAGAAAAATGATTAAAAAAAACAATCGCATATTAAATCGCAATCGCAATATTGGGGGGAAAAAATCGCAATTAGATTATTTTCCCAAATCGTTCAGCCTTACTATTTGGCTCTATATGATACCACTTAGACAAAATTGCTGGATTCACCAAAACTAAAAGATGCAAACTGGGGCTTTTGAGAAATGTTTAACGTCTCATTTTGGGCTGAACGTCTAATACTGTTTGTTGCTGATATGAACATCGTGTCAATTGCACATCCTTACGTAGTCCATCTCATTTCACTCACACAACTCGCACATCCCACCGCCCTGCACAGCATCTTTCTGGTTGGAATCAAACTTCATTTCTGCGTGCTGTTGACATTACAGTTCTACCAAACAAACCTGAAACAGGTTCAGGGCCTGTACAGCTGCGTTGTCCAGCCTCATATACTGGCTGAGGTCCAGTGTGGTCAGGCTGAAGGAGCTGAAGTTCGACTGCTCAGACAGCAAATCCAAATAACGAACGACAGCTGCCAGACACGACATGGCAACCTGGAACACGACCAACACATAATCACGTATTAGTGAAGCTCGCCTGTTGGGTAACAATGGTCAGATTAGTTGTGCAGAGTGGTCTACTGATGGTGCTAGATGTTGGTGTGGAATACATGGACAGCTACCGGCCTCAGAGCTAGTGTGTGTGTGTGTGAAAACGTGGCATTAGTGTTGTGCGTTATTACCTGTTTGTCTAGTTCAGGCAGAAGGCTACAGGCATTGGCTTCTCCTTTCCTGGTTCGTAGGAGACGGTTGAGATCCTGGCTCACGTCTTTACTCGTGAACTCTGACCTCTTCCTGTCCGACAACAACACACCCCCGCGCTGTACCACCTGCGGACAACAGACACCCACCTGGGTTTATGCTGAGCCCAGGCCCACCCTCAACTAACTCAGTCCCCTTTCACTGCGAACAGCCCTTTCAATTCCAACGCAACATAGATGGCAGAAATAATGTGTACGAGGCATCACACACACACACACACACACACTCAATTGTCACTCAGCATCCCCTCACCTGCCGTATGGTATCACCATTGTCTCCCTGTGGCAGCAGGCATTCTTTAGGGCCCAGTTGTACCAGCAGAGCCTCCAGGTTGCCGAACGTCTCTCCGTCCGGGAACTCACAGACTCCCATGGTCCTCAGCGATGCATCCACATAGCCCACGCCCACCACGCGCTGCCCGTCAGCCCCGAGAGCCAAACGTACGGCCACGACCCCCGCCGACTGAGCCGCCCTTCCTTCTGATCCGCCAAAAAGAACCTCCTCGAACTGGGTCAGGTTACCCGGAGACGCCTGCGGAGACGATCATATTAGAAGACAAAAGGTACAAACGTGACAACAGTTGCAACATAACCCGGACTTGATCTGACCGTACCTTGTATTCCAGCTGCCAGCTGTGATCTTTCGTCTTACTGTGATTCCTATAGACTTCCACTCGGTATTGTTTCACCAGCAGCAGATCTCGGACCAGTGCTTCAAAATTGGCCTTGCTGAGGACCACACTCTCCAGCTTACGGCTTCCTGCACACAGGACATTAATAGAAGGTCATTAATGATCATACCCTGTAATAAACTGTTCGCTGCAGAAAACAAATATGCACAAAGTTAACTACTATTGGTAGAGCCTACGCTAGTTAGCCAGATAGCTAGTTGTAGAAAGCCGCGCATTAAATTAAGATTGACATCTAATGTAATGTCAGTGGTTTTAAGTCCATACACCTGCTTGTAGGTGTGAGCTAGTCATGTCAGGTCACATTTAACCCAGTTTACCCACATTTAATTACCTGTGCCCAGGGTCTTGATGACTCCGTTGGACTTAAAAACCTCCTTGGCGACGAACAGCGCATCCGTACCATGCACCGTGTAGTAGTCTCCCCGGTCAAACACCCGGAACGTCGTGTCCGGTTTCTCCGGCATGGAGAAGTAGTAATTGAGGAAGCCATGTTCGGCTGCAGCGTCCATGGACAATCTCTGCTTGGGTTGCACCGCCATGCTGGAAACTCCCGCCACGGACTGGAGGAACCGGAAGTTACGTAGAGGTTGTCTTGGTTTCCTGGTTCTGGTTTCCCTGAATAAATTTAGGGTTGTCAAGTCCGGAAGATAAGTGTCGTGAAGATATTTCATGTTATTTAATAATATTGAATGTGTTCTTCTTATTGCGTTACTATTACTTTCACAATTCAATATACTCAAAACAGACAATAAATAGCCAAACATTTTTATCAACTAGGTACACAAAATGTCATTAACTTTCTGCTAACCGTAATTTAATCTACATTGTATTTGTATTTTTATGTGGGGACATTATAAGGTTTATCCAAGTTTGTCTTTTGTGGGCACTAAAGCCAAATACCTTTCCCAAATTGTGTTGGTAATATTTTAAATTTAAAAAATAATAATTACTAGCTTTTTACTGTGTTGTTGTACTGTACTTGTGTTTTTTCCCCAGTGTGCATATACATTTAAATACTATGATTATTAGTATATTAAATCTCATGAAACACACCCAATACTGGACATTTACTTACATTGCTTACATATGTACATGTCATTTATTGGTAAATTACATTAAAATATCCTACAATTTAGATTTTATGTTTGTCACAGAAACCTGGTTAACTGAGGCAGCACCCGAAAATGTTGGTTATATGAATACATCTCGGAAGTGGTAGTAAAGTAGGAGTAGTAGCTTCTCTTTTAAAAGATACATTCCAGTGCAAAGAAATTGCATTTGGAAACTATATAACCTTTGAATACCTCTGTTTTACATTGAAGTGTGCTCCCAAAATGTTGTTTTAACCATTTTCAGACCTCCAAGATACTCTGCAACATTTATTGATGACCCTCCTGAACTACTTACGGTTACATCTGTTGATTACAACTTCTTTATTCTAACAGGATACTTTAACATCCATATAGATAATGATACGGACAATAATGCTAAAGAAACTTCTGCCCTACTTGACACCTTTGAACTCACTCAACATGTGAAAGAGCGTCCTCACACCCGAGGCCACTGCAGAGAGAGAAGCTTTAGCCGTAGTGCGCCTGAAACCATCAAGTTCAACTGATTGCGGTACGTGGCCTACATGTGGAGAACCTGCCTGAATCCCTGCTCAACTAGGTATGTGGTTGGGAAAGCAAGAAGAAACATCTTGATCTTCTCCCAAAGACCCAGGTAACGTGTGGCATATTTGGCCCACATGCTGCCCCAGTCAGAGGTGCGAAAGCTAGCCTGGGCCTCAACCTCGCACTGGAGCTCTACACGATGCTCCGCTATGGCAAGCTCACAGTCGATCTGATTGAAAGGTGCTGAACCACCCAGACGGGAACGTCGAGGTCCTGGAAGTCCCTGAAGTTGAAGTCCAGTTCGGCCTTAACCCTCTTCAGGTGTTCAACATGAATGAGGACAGGGTCATTAGTAAGAGCCTCAAACATCTGTAATGCAAATCTGAACTGGTTATTTTATCGCTAATTAGTCTACTAATAAATGTTTCTTTATATTTATAATTCAAAGCACACAGGCCTAGTATTATAATGGCCACTATTCTACTACTGCTAATAATGTAGTGTAGGCTATATGTAACTGGGTGGTACAAGCCTAATAATAATAATGTAGTGTAGGCTATATGTAACTGGGTGGTACAAGCCTAATAATAATAATGTAGTGTAGGCTATATGTAACTGGGTGGTACAAGCCTAATAATAATAATGTAGTGTAGGCTATATGTAACTGGGTGGTACAAGCCTAATAATAATAATGTAGTGTAGGCTATATGTGACGTGGTGGTACAAGCCTAATAATAATAATGTAGTGTAGGCTATATGTAACTGGGTGGTACAAGCCTAATAATAATAATGTAGTGTAGGCTATATGTGACGTGGTGGTACAAGCCTAATAATAATAATGTAGTGTAGGCTATATGTAACTGGGTGGTACAAGCCTAATAATAATAATGTTGTGTAGGCTATATGTGACGTGGTGGTACAAGCCTAATAATAATAATGTAGTGTAGGCTATATGTGACGTGGTGGTACAAGCCTAATAATAATAATGTAGTGTAGGCTATATGTAACTGGGTGGTACAAGCCTAATAATAATAATGTAGTGTAGGCTATATGTAACTGGGTGGTACAAGCCTAATAATAATAATGTAGTGTAGGCTATATGTGACGTGGTGGTACAAGCCTAATAATAATAATGTAGTGTAGGCTATATGTGATGTGGTGGTACAAGCCTAATAATAATAATGTAGTGTAGGCTATATGTGACGTGGTGGTACAAGCCTAATAATAATAATGTAGTGTAGGCTATATGTGACGTGGTGGTACAAGCCTAATAATAATAATGTAGTGTAGGCTATATGTGACGTGGTGGTACAAGCCTAATAATAATAATGTAGTGTAGGCTATATGTGACGTGGTGGTACAAGCCTAATAATAATAATGTAGTGTAGGCTATATGTGACGTGGTGGTACAAGCCTAATAATAATAATGTAGTGTAGGCTATATGTGACGTGGTGGTACAAGCCTAATAATAATAATGTAGTGTAGGCTATATGTGACGTGGTGGTACAAGCCTAATAATAATAATGTAGTGTAGGCTATATGTGACGTGGTGGTACAAGCCTAATAATAATAATGTAGTGTAGGCTATATGTGACGTGGTGGTACAAGCCTAATAATAATAATGTAGTGTAGGCTATATGTGACGTGGTGGTACAAGCCTAATAATAATAATGTAGTGTAGGCTATATGTGACGTGGTGGTACAAGCCTAATAATAATAATGTAGTGTAGGCTATATGTGACGTGGTGGTACAAGCCTAATAATAATAATGTAGTGTAGGCTATATGTGACGTGGTGGTACAAGCCTAATAATAATAATGTAGTGTAGGCTATATGTGACGTGGTGGTACAAGCCTAATAATAATAATGTAGTGTAGGCTATATGTAACTGGGTGGTACAAGCCTAATAATAATAATGTAGTGTAGGCTATATGTAACTGGGTGGTACAAGCCTAATAATAATAATGTAGTGTAGGCTATATGTGACGTGGTGGTACAAGCCTAATAATAATAATGTAGTGTAGGCTATATGTGACGTGGTGGTACAAGCCTAATAATAATAATGTAGTGTAGGCTATATGTGACGTGGTGGTACAAGCCTAATAATAATAATGTAGTGTAGGCTATATGTGACGTGGTGGTACAAGCCTAATAATAATAATGTAGTGTAGGCTATATGTAACTGGGTGGTACAAGCCTAATAATAATAATGTAGTGTAGGCTATATGTGACGTGGTGGTACAAGCCTAATAATAATAATGTATTGTAGGCTATATGTGACGTGGTGGTACAAGCCTAATAATAATAATGTAGTGTAGGCTATATGTGACGTGGTGGTACAAGCCTAATAATAATAATGTAGTGTAGGCTATATGTGACGTGGTGGTACAAGCCTAATAATAATAATGTAGTGTAGGCTATATGTGACGTGGTGGTACAAGCCTAATAATAATAATGTAGTGTAGGCTATATGTGACGTGGTGGTACAAGCCTAATAATAATAATGTAGTGTAGGCTATATGTAACTGGGTGGTACAAGCCTAATAATAATAATGTAGTGTAGGCTATATGTAACTGGGTGGTACAAGCCTAATAATAATAATGTAGTGTAGGCTATATGTGACGTGGTGGTACAAGCCTAATAATAATAATGTAGTGTAGGCTATATGTGACGTGGTGGTACAAGCCTAATAACAATAATGTAGTGTAGGCTATATGTAACTGGGTGGTACAAGCCTAATAATAATAATGTAGTGTAGGCTATATGTAACTGGGTGGTACAAGCCTAATAGTGTGTTTCTTTCATGAGTGCGTGACTTTGGGGTGGGAAAATGACAGTTTCCAGCTAGGAATGACAACAATGTTGCTCTACTATGAGACAGGTTCAAAATGCTTTTCATATTTTGTTGGCTTCCTAACTAGCTAACCCAACACGAAACCTAGCTAAGTAGCAAACGCTGCAAAGTTTCAAATATTATTTTTCAAATTTGGGTGGCTATCAATTCTAAACTAATACATTTAAAATGTTTAATGTTGGTGCAGGAAAAGGGGTAATTTATGGGTACCCATGCTAGTGGCGGTGTTGGGGCAGGTACAGGGGTAATTTAGGGGCACCCATGCTAGTGGCGGTGTTGGGTCAGGAACAGGGTAGCCTAGCAGGAGGCAGTGTTGGTGTCTAGGGCCCTGGTACCAGTTAGTAAAGGTGCTTAATGGTTCCAGTCATTAAGTGGGTCGTTCTGATGTAGACCAGAAACCCGGTACACAGCGTGGCTCCCCTTCACTCTGTAGAGATGGATGCAGGGGATAAATTCTCTGTAGTAATTGAGTGGGTAGGGCCTCAAGAAGAACAGGTTGGTTTACTAACCATTAGTGAACAGCAGGAACCTCTCCCTTTGTGTTTTAGTTCACAGGGCTTACAGACAACCAGGCCAAGCTGACCAGGCGGTTGTCATGCAAGTATGCTAATGTGATAGTGCAGGCCAGATAATGATCTGATCTCTGTAACAGATAACGCACCTGTAAGTTAAGGGTATAGGAGAAACCCCTCCTGAGGATGTGAAGAGTCGCTTGCAGTTGACTGACAGGATGACGGCTAGATGAGCATATGAGTGGACGACAGGCATATTCATTCCAAGACCAGGATAGATGCTTTTTCACTCCAGTGATTTAAAGAGTCTTCGGTTACCTTGAGGGGTGCATGGTGGGGTTTTTTTGCACTCGATTTAGAAACCCGATATAATAAAAAAATTATGAAAAAGGACAGGTCTAAACTCGTGCTTTGTGCACCATTCGACCTCTATGAACTGTAATGCATCAGGACATTTCAGAGGTTGATGGAGATGATTCAGATCAGCTGTTCCAGTCCCTTCATCTTTATTTGGAGAACCCTTTGACTATGTATATTATCTTCCTTTCAGAGCCTCAGGGCCTGCAAGCACCGCACATAGCTACAGGTCAACAGGTGTTACAAGTGTAGATTTTGCACTAAACCAGACCTCTATGCTGGAAAGAAACTGTCCCTATCTCATCAGCTGTTAAAATGACTGCCTAATGAAAATAATGTGTCCTCCTGTCTATGCTTGTAGTGGATGAAAAAAATGGAATAAGCCTTGTTATAAAAAAGTGAAACATGCTGGACGGTTTATTAAAGAACCTCCAAATAATCAAGGACCAGCTTGATCCCCGTTATGCAATTAATGATTACTAATGAGCAATTGATGTTGAGCTGTGATTGGCTTAAGTGAACGGTTGCGTCACCAGATATTCGTGACGTACGTGCAGCTGTGTGACGAAACGAGGCAACGATCCGGGGTTCGGTTTGTGCACGGACACGGGGCGTGCGCGTTTGCTATATATACAACCGGCTGCCTGGCAGACTGTAGACTGGAACTGTTCTCTCCGATGGAATACCAGAAAGCCGCAGAGATGAGCGCACACTGCACCGGGAGCGAGAGGCAGCAGCAGCTGGTGGCAGATTTCCGCTATAACAGCGGGTTTAATGAGCTGAGCCTCGACTCTAAGAAGAGCAGCACACAGCAGCACGAGTCGTCCCGTAAGGTGGAGGAGGATGAGTCACGGCTACCGGCTCTGGAGGCGGCGTACAGGACCATTCTGCGGGGCCTCGGTGAGGACACGGACCGGCAGGGGCTCCTGAGAACGCCATTGAGAGCCGCCAAATCCATGCAGTTCCTGACCAAAGGGTACCATGAGGATGTCTACGGTAAGACCCGCTGGGGACTGAGGTGTATGGCAAATGCATCAATGGGTATTAAAATACATAAAAATGTTATTGCATATCTTTGGAATATACCAATGCATACATCCATATCATATGCAACCAATGCAATCTAACAATCTAAATGTCCAATATATACCGGTGGGTCTATTTATTGTTGAGTATTGTGCGTTAACACTTGAATGAATGAATGGATGGATAGAGAGGTCTCACTACACATTTCTGCCTCTGGTCTTTTTTCAAGGGACTTCCAACGTGCACAGGGAGTGTACAGATGAAAGGCTAATTGAACTGTAAAATAAATTGGAAAGTTGCGCATCCAACAGATGTTTTTTATTGCATGTCTGAAACGCAGAGCGTCAATCCGGTATGATACACCAAATAAAAACATATACAATCCCGAATTTAAAGACTGCTGTATACAGTGTCTGTGACCTATAGGGTCATGGTAAGGGATCTGTGTTACCGGGAGGTGTTTACCGGTATGTGCATGGAGCGCACGGGTAGAGTGCATGGAGCGCACGGGTAGAGTGCATGGAGCGCACGGGTAGAGTGCATGGAGCGCACGGGTAGAGTGCATGGAGCGCACGGGTAGAGTGCATGGAGCGCACGGGTAGAGTGCATGGAGCGCACGGGTAGAGTGCATGGAGCGCACGGGTAGAGTGCATGGAGCGCACGGGTAGAGTGCATGGAGCGCACGGGTAGAGTGCATGGAGCGCACGGGTAGAGTGCATGGGGCCCACCGGTAGAGTGCATGGGGCCCACCGGTAGAGTGCATGGGGCCCACCGGTAGAGTGCATGGGGCCCACCGGTAGAGTGCATGGGGCCCACCGGTAGAGTGCATGGGGCCCACCGGTAGAGTGCATGGGGCCCACCGGTAGAGTGCATGGGGCCCACCGGTAGAGTGCATGGGGCCCACCGGTAGAGTGCATGGGGCCCACCGGTAGAGTGCATGGGGCCCACCGGTAGAGTGCATGGGGCCCACCGGTAGAGTGCATGGGGCCCACCGGTAGAGTGAATAGGGGAAGGGGTCTCGCTGTAGTGCTACAAAACATGGCAGCCCTGTCTGAGATCCTATACAACTGCCCATAGACACAGTACCAATAAGGACCTCCATGATAAAACAATCTCTCTCTCTCTCATTCTCGCTCTTTCTCCAGATGTCCTGAATGGTGCCATATTTGACGAAGACCACGATGAGATAGTGATCGTCAAAGACATCGACATGTTCTCTCTCTGTGAACATCACCTTGTACCCTTCTTTGGCAGGGTAAGACTCGGGGGCAAAAGAAAGAGGAAATGGGATAGCAGAACGAGGTGGGAAGAGCTGGATAAAGCATGGCTGGGTTATTGGGTTCTTTGTCCTGGACAGGGAGCAATGAGGCCATACACAGGTTCAAGGCACTCAACTTTGACATGTATTTTCAGCATTTGTGGCATTTACACAGACACATTTAAACTCACAAGGACAAAAAGACGCACACAAGAACACACATAGAGACCGTAGCTTTGAATCAAGTCTAAATATTTCAGTGTATCTACAAAGTGTTGAGCCAATCGGCTGAGAACTCACTCCGACTGTTTGAACTTTGACCTGTATTTGCACTCGTTGTGGCATTGTCCCCAGGTACACATTGGATACCTTCCAAACAAGAAGGTGGTCGGACTCAGCAAGTTGGCTAGGTGAGTGTACAGTACACATACAGTATACAGCTGTGCAAATGTATAGATGTTAAATCCCATGATCAATACGATGTACATACAAGCCACTCAATCCTGTGAACGCAGGGTTCACATGTGCAATTTTTTTTAGATCAATTTTGCACAAATACACGTTTGTATACAAGTATTAACAGTAATGCAGTTTTTATGAGAAAAAAAATATTAGAAATAATTTGATATGGCAATAAAAGTGCAAGTGAAAGGTTTTTTTTTTTGCCCTGATTGTCCATTTTCTCACAACGTGCTCTGCTTTACCCTAACCCTTGTAGATTTACAAAACCATCTCCATGTTCCAGAGACTATGAGATAGCACATATTTGTAGTTATTTTTTTATAGCTCTAACCGTTAATTTGTAAGGGATTTATTTGTAAGTGCAGCTGATGGTGGGGATTTTGATCTGACTCCATTGCTAAGCTTTTGGTTGAGCATGGCTTGTGGGCGTCTTACAGTAAAACGAAACACCCCCACGTGTTCTAAAGGCCCACTGATTCGAATCCAGTTCTGGAGTTATGGTCATGGCGACAGTTTTGGTCATGTCGTTTTTCTATTGAATAACAATTTGGTCATGTCGTTTTTCTATTGGATAACTATTTGGTCATGGCGTTCGTCTATTTGACAAGACAGACTTGACCTCATCTAAAGCTCTGCATCTAAGCGGAAAATGCAAACGATCACTGTCTTGGCTCTCCCTTTGGAATGATGTGTATCGTGTTTGTATTGCAAATAGTTAGATTTTTACAGACGTATGTCTTCTTAGGGCAACCGACCTCCACAAAAGACAGCAAATGACACATTCTGGTAATATATTTACGATAATGCTTAATATCATCTAGTCATCAAGATCCTTCTGAACCCAGTGTGCTTAATATGGGTCTAAATATTGTTTACGCCCTATAATGATAATAGGGTGAATATATATATATATTTATTTATTTATTTATTTATTTGGGGTTTCTAAGTGGTTTAAGCCATTACACGAATCTTCTCACATAAGAGCACATCATATATGCTGTAACCTTAAAGTAATAGTTTGATTTCAGATAAAAACTTCTGTATAGTATAGAAACAGAAATGTTTTCCAATACTTTACTGTCCCAATACTTACAGAGGACATTGCTTATACACACACACACACATCTGACACACACACACACACACACATCTGACACACACAGTGTTCGAACATTGTGTTTTAGTGAAGCCGGTTGGCTGAGGAGAGGGACAGGAAAAAAAGTCTAGCTAGCCGAGTGTGTGTGTTAGTGTTGGGTGGCTGAGTTCTTCTGTTATTTCAGTTCTTTGACCTGGAGGCTTAAATTGTAAGCCGTACTGCTAATATCCTGTCTCACACCAGACACACACACACACACACACACGGACAGACATACCCAGACCTACTCGCTTCCAAACCATGAGAAAGTCCCTTCAGACCAGTGATAATAATTATTCTATTATGACAGTCTCTCTTTGTCTCTCTCTCCCTGTCTCTCTCTGTTTCATTTTTTTCTTACAATGAATGCTATATAGCTGCTGTATTTATCTGAAAACATACACACTTATCAAACGGTACCTAACATTTTCAGCAAACATTTTGGCTGGCAGTCAAAAATTCAACTGTTAACTGACAGATTGGAAGATGGTGTCTTTGTGGTGTCCTTGGTCCACAGGTCTAGAGTGCTGTCAGTGCTGTCAGTGCTGTCAGTGCTGTCAGTGCTGTCAGTGCTGTCTGTGATGTCAGTGCTGTCAGTGCTGTCAGTGCTGTCAGTGCTGTCTGTGCTGTCAGTGCTGTCAGTGCTGTCAGTGCTGTCTGTGATGTCAGTGCTGTCAGTGCTGTCAGTGCTGTCAGTGCTGTCAGTGCTGTCAGTGCTGTCAGTGCTGTCTGTGCTGTCAGTGCTGTCAGTGCTGTCAGTGCTGTCTGTGCTGTCTGTGCTGTCTGTGCTGTCTGTGCTGTCGGTGCTGTCGGTGCTGTCAGTGCTGTCTGTGCTGTCTGTGCTGTCTGTGCTGTCGGTGCTGTCGGTGCTGTCGGTGCTGTCGGTGCTGTCGGTGCTGTCGGTGCTGTCGGTGCTGTCTGTGCTGTCGGTGCTGTCGGTGCTGTCGGTGCTGTCGGTGCTGTCGGTGCTGTCTGTGATGTCAGTGCTGTCAGTGCTGTCAGTGCTGTCTGTGCTGTCTGTGCTGTCGGTGCTGTCTATATTTCTGGTCCACTGCTTGTTGGAGCATGTGTATTTTCTAACTGTTTTTTCTGGTGTTTGTCTGTAGGATTGTAGAGATCTATAGTCGGCGTCTCCAAGGTATGAACGGTTTAAAGACTGTTGACTAACGCTAACGTTATTACACATACAATACACAATGTATACTGTATAGTATAATTCATAAATAATACCTGAAACATTACAGTAAAACATCGACCAGTTAGTGCTTCTGTTTGTTCCCGTCCCCAGTCCAGGAGCGCCTGACCAAGCAGATTGCCACAGCGATATCAGAGGCGCTCCAGCCAGCTGGAGTGGCTGTGGTTATAGAGGCGGCGTGAGTACCATATACATACACACACCCACCCGCTAACTTGGAATGTGGTTTGAGCTGCTTGAAGCTCTGGACTTATAAATCACATGTTAATCACGAGTAAAAAGTGGCTTTTCTCATTTTGGTGTGTACAGAATATTATGATGAAGAAGATGAGGATGGTTTGTGTGTGTGTGTGTGTGTGTGTGTGTGTGTGTGTGTGTTCCAGCCACATGTGTATGGTGATGCGTGGTGTTCAGAAGATGAACAGCCGAACAGTGACCAGTTGCATGCTGGGGGTGTTCAGAGAAGATCCGAAGACCCGGGAGGAGTTTCTACATCTCACCCAGAATGCCTAGCAACCACCTCTGACCTCTATCCTGAACTTGTACAGCACATTCTAGGGTTCCTAAGGCTACTTCACAAACCTCACAGAAGCCTTATGCACACAAGGCAATGCATGCACTTAAATATCTGGAAGTGTGTGTGTGTGTGTGTCCTGTTTTCTGAGTGAGTGGCTATAATATTGATACCCTCAGATTCCTTCGCCAGAAACGTTATAGTCTTAAAACAAGGCCAATACTAACACAAATAATATGCACTAATAATGATTAGTTAAAGGAGAATTTTACTAAGATGTTTGTTAAGGATGCTAAAAGAAAACGGAACTTATGTGGTATTATGATACATTATATTGTGAAACTCTCCTGCTAGGACTTAGATCTGTGGTTATTAGGGGAACAGGTAAATGCCCTTTACTGTTTATACCTTTGAATTACGTCATCATGTATTTTTGCACGTGTTTCTTATACAGATTGTATATTTTAACACTGGCGTGACGCACGAGATTACTATGACGTTGATGAATATGACATTCATCGGGTGCGATCGTTTAGTAAAAAAAATTATTATATCAAATAAAATGTACTTGTCACATGCGTTGTTAAAAACAGGTATAATCAAACCCTTTTACTTATTGCTCCATTGATTCTTGAAAAAATTCACGTTTCACTTCAAGGTTTGTAAGTAATGTAAAAGTAAACCACCATGGACTACTTTGTTAAACATGGCAACTGTATGTTTTATATCCTTGATGGTCAGTCCTTCAACCCATGAATGGTTCAACATGTCTCCTGTCTGGTCAATCAGATTTTTGCCAAAAGTGTCTTTTTGTAATTGTTTATTCTTTATGTGGACCCTTTAATCAAACCTGTATTTGTAACACTAACATATTAGAAGATGTATTTGAGAAAACCCATCTCGAGTTTATAAGCCAATAAATATAACAACTCTAACAATATGTCCTATAATAGGTCAAATAATGTTTGTTTTGTGTACCATAATAATTTGTATTCATGTGGATCGCCACGTTGTATGTTCTCTCAACGAAACGATATCACTACTGTGGTAAAGTACCTCCTTCGTGTGGAAAGGTCTGGTGTGTGCGTGTGTGTCTGGTGGTAGAGCCTGAGGGGAGACAGGGCCTTTAAATGTCCATGTGCAGCTGCCCAATGACTCATCTAACCTGTTGTCTAACCTGATCCTGGGTCATTCAGGAAGGTACAGCATGCTGCACACGACAATGACGTCAGAGAGGTTCTAAACCAATCACTGTGGAGTGCACAGCTGACAACATGACACACAAAACATATGCCTATTGAACAAGCCTCTGTTAAAGGAAAACCGTTTTGGTCATGCTGAGAATAAGCAAATGAAGTGACAATATCAATTACATTACAAATAATATTTTATTTAATTAAAAAACAGAACATCTAATATAATTCACAAATAATTGATAAAAGGAAACTACTGTTTTAGATCAGGGTTGACAGAAGAAAAAACCTTACTGGAAATAATAAAACTATAAGTAGTCCCGGGGTTGATTTGTGAAACAGTGCTGGCCACATATCGCTGCTGAGAAAGCTTCATTTGAGCTTAAAAAAAGAGGAACAACCTCTCCCAAATCACTCCATCTCTATCCACATCTCTCTTCATCCCTCCCTCTTTTTCACACACACACACACACACACACACTGAACTCCTTGATTGTATCTCTGCTATGAGAGTTTTAGACAAGGTCAACAGAAGCCATCCAGATGATAAAACCTTCATTCTATATCTTCCCATCCACTGATGGTCAGGCTGTCAGACAGAGGTCTGTTTGTAGTTCTTCGTATCCAAAACCTTCTTCCCACACATTGCACAGATCCCTATGATAGAGTGAAAGGAATAAAGTAAAGATTAATGTAATATGAACGGATTTTACAAAGACCAACCTAAAAGTAAAATTTCATAATAAAATTGTACCTTTTTTGTAAGCACAGCCCTGGCAATAGTGAGATCCTGATTGGTGAACAGAGCTCTTGCAGATTCTGCATATGCCAAAGCCTGTCTTTCCAGGTTTCCCATAAGGGTCAAATCTGATGACAGAATCCCATTAAGTCATGACCATAAGCATGTAAAACATAGACACATGTATCATCACTTAAACATCACTGTACTACCATTCATCATCAGAAACATTCATATCACCTGGCTTTTTTAGACGTCAAAGCCTTGTTCTCATTTAGCTTTCGCCCTCCACTCTCTATGAACACAATGCAAAAACAGTCGTAAACAAAAACACGCTATATGTGATCATGATGTAGTTATATTGCCTGGTCCTGAATATACCTGTAGTGTTCCTTGCTCCGTCCTTCCATGTATCTGGAGTTATTACCCTGCCCAGCTTCTTCTCGCCTAAAGACAAAAGAGAGAGCCCAGCGCAACGATGGAACAAGCATATTCATTTAAAAAAGGCTGAGTAGTTGATGATAAAAGATGAGATTGAAGTAATTTGCGTGACTCCTAACACACCACTTGTCATTCGTTCTGTGAGACACGATTATACATGCTTTCCAGAAAATAGCTAGCAAATAAACTAGCTAACAATCAAACACACAGCAACGCTTTATAACGTTGTCATAAACACAACCTTCCCGACTAGCTAGAATTTGTAATAATCCCAAAACGGTCGTAATTACAATTGTCGCAAACCATCGTATCTTCGTTTGGAATTAAAACGCAACCATGGAAATAAACTGTACTTAATATGATAGTGTATCTCGCTTGATTGTATACTTCCTGTGTTCTGGTTTGAACATCCGGAATAACAAAATGTGATTGGTTGGTCTCCCGGGTATGGTGAGTAATGATTGGCCGATATATATGTCAGTCAGTATGTCAGGTACGTTCCAAGCGTTTGACCTTCCGCTTCTGAATGTTTAAGGAAATAATTCGGATGAATGAACACGGGTCGAATAAATACGGCTGTGTTGACGCGAAATGTTGAAGAAGCAGCATCGTAGCTAAATTAAATTTGGTTGTATTTGCTATATTAGTTGCTGTTAATATGTGTAATGACGAACTAGGGCGGTAGCTACATAGATAGCAAGACAACCAATAAACCGCACCGCAATTAGAATAAACCCCCCGTCACATCTCTCTCTGGAAAGGGGCTATCAAGGTAGGCTTTCACATAAGTGACACAGTAAGTCTCTCCATTCAGTTATGAATTGATTTTTGTGTGGTTTTGTAATTCATACTATTATGATGATACTCCTGAGTGGGTTCGTCTGCGAGGTACCGTTCCAGTATGGAACACGTGCTACTCTCCTATAAACCTCCGTTTGTACTTTCCTGTCAATTTTCATAACATAAATCCAAAATACAGTTTTTTATTATTGCAACAGGGGTACCTTACTCCAACCCAGCAACATGTGGGACCAGGAGATCAGACAGATGGCATCCAGCCACGCCATCATGGCTTCTGCGGTGTTTATGGCCACAGTGGTGCCTGCAGTGCTCGTACCTGGCTTTACTGTGTATGGAACACACCTGCTGTGGCTGTACTCTGTGGCCGGATGTGTTGCCGTGGTTAACATCACACTGTTCTGGCTACTGGGGGTCAGCCCTCCAACCAAGAAACACACAATCACCTACAAGGTAACTCACTGAAAGACACACACACACCTACAAGGTAACTCACTGAAACACACACCCATCTACAAGGTAACTCACTGAAACACACACCCATCTACAAGGTAACTCACTGAAACACACACTCATCTACAAGGTAACGCACTGATACACACACACGTCTACAAGGTAACTCACTGAAACACACACGCATCTACAAGGTAACTCACTGAAACACACACACATCTACAAGGTAACTCACTGAAACACACACTTACCTACAAGGTAACTCACTGAAACACACACGCACCTACAAGGTAACTCACTGAAACACACACGCATCTACAAGGTAACTCACTGAAACACACACGCATCTACAAGGTAACTCACTGAAACACACACACGTCTACAAGGTAACTCACTGAAACACACACACGTCTACAAGGTAACTCACTGAAACACACACACATCTACAAGGTAACTCACTGAAACACACACATATCTACAAGGTAACTCACTGAAACACACACACATCTACAAGGTAACTCACTGAAACACACACACATCTACAAGGTACAGAGGCATACATGCATGTTAGGACCAGCATGGTATAGTGATCATATCCTCTTCTGTCCCCACCAGGTGTCTAGGGTAGTGCGTTCCTGCCTTTACTTGCTCCTGTCCTGTCTGTTCTTCCACACTGTAGTGGTCCTGTATGGAGCTCCACTACTGGAGTAAGTACTAAACAGTGTTTTATTTTACCAATATTGAGTGTTTCAAATTTTGAGCTAATGTATACCATCATTGTCCCATCATCGTCCCCAGTCCATGGACAATAATGCCAGTTTGGGCTTTCCAGAGACTTGTAAGGTAGCTGCCCGTACTTAGGCTGTGGTGGTCAGCTTGCTGTGATAAGAGTATCGCCGGCGACTACTAAGTCTTTGTTTTCTGTCTCTTTTAATGTGTCTGTGTGTTAGAACTGCATTGGAGACGTTTTCTCTGGCCGTTTTGCTGACCAGCTTAACCACTCTGCGGTGTGTGTGTGTCCTGGGGCCAAACGTCCAGGCCTGGATAAGAGTCTTCAGTCGTCATGGGTACTGTCTATTTATACATCCAGCTCTGGCCCCCTTCAAACCTGTATTGAAAATGCCAACTGTATGAGCAATTGTTTTTGCAAAACATGTCATATGTAGTTGCTCGCACAAGGCACAGTACTTTTTTCCTCCAATTGAGGCCCTTGTACTTTTACACATTAATTTCAGTTTAAACATCAACATATTATAATCTGAAATTACTTCATTTTATGGTTTTTGTAAAGCTTTTATGGATAGTAGGAATCGGAGACAGTTGAAGTAGAGATGTAATGTATTTGTATGTGAGTAATTTAGCATACACTTATCCAGAGCAACACGCAGTGGTGAGTGCATTCTTCCTAGCACACATTTTAATAACAAGCTGTAATTGTACTTAATCGCATCTTATCATTGATATTTGTTTTAGGCAAATACAAGTTGTGGATGAGGTCTCTGTCTGAATATTCTTACAATGTCTCTGGCTCATATTTCCTCATCCTCTTTATGTCTTTGACATTCTCAACAGTCTCTCTTCTTCGGACTGTACGTCCACTATGATTGTCTATGCATGTGCTTTTGTGTGTGTGATATAAAGTGTGTGTTTATATGTGTATCAGGGCCATGTCGGTGTGGGACACCTCTCTACAGATGGTGGTTGGATGCACTGTTGTGGGAGCCTGGCTGGGAGCATTCCCGATTCCCCTGGACTGGGACCGACCCTGGCAGGTCAGAACACACAAGCTCAATGAGTAGACCGGACACAATTCCTTTTCATATCTGTTTTAATCCAAACATTTCCTGTGTAGGTGTGGCCTGTGTCCTGCAGTCTGGGTGCAGTGATTGGTTACCTGACCGGGCTAGTTGTGGCCCCCGCCTGGATCCATTGGTATCGTAAACACCTTACCTACAAGAGCAAATGATGGTTGGGACGGAGTTAATGGTTGTGGATGTGAGGGCTTTACAGATGTTAGTCCTCCATGTAGCGGAAACATCATCCAGGTTGTAGTACTGGTCTATTTGGTATCTGAAGATGTGTTCTGTAAAGTATGATGTAATCCGGTTGCTATGTTAAGTATGATGTAATCCGGTTGCTATGTAAACAGATATTAGCCCCCACCCCTGCTTTTATTATAAAGTCTATGTCATTGTCAACCATTTTTTATTTTTGGTTTAATTTATAGGCCTGTGGAAGGACACTGAAACAATACAAACTTTTACCTTTTTAAAAGAGAAAATATTTCCCCTTACATTTTGTTTGTCTAAAACGTGTTTTATGACCAGAGTTAAATGCAGATCTTTTTTTTGTATTTGAAAAAATTTCAATTTCAGGGTTCAAATCTTGCTTCCACATCAGCCTATTAATACAGATATCCAATGTTATTGGTAAGTATTGACACCTAGTGGTAGGTTTTGGTCACGTTTACAGACGGAAGATGCTGATCATGTAGCAAATGTTTTTTGATTTAACCTTTTTCAAATTCTCATTTGCAACAATGAAGCTGGGGATTGAACCCAGGACATCAAACTCTCAACCACAGAGCTACGAACTAATTTATTAACATACCACTCATAGGTTAAGTCAATGATGTTTAGGATTTTATCATATCAGGAAGCTGAAATGCAGAGATTCATTTTTTAAATGACAGTTGAAACTGGCTTTGCTTCATCAGAGTATTCAATAAATCAACACGATAAGTATTACACATCTGGTGTTGTGTTCATTCAGGTTCCCTTTATTTGATCATTGTTTTTATTTGTCATTGACGAAAACATTAAGTGACAAAAATACGCAAAAAAATAGTCTAAACCAGAAAAGGGATACGACCCAAAACTGTTTTTGTAGATGCCCTACAGATTATCTACAGACTATCAGTAACAGTTTCACTAATCTACTTGCACTAATCTTAATCCTTAAGCAAAAACATATACTAACTCTAACCTTAGCAAGCGGTTGCTTATCAACAGATACATATATATATAGTTGGTTGATGGCACCGTTATTATCTGTAGAACATCTACAGATGAACATTGGGATTCTCTCAAAATAAAGTGGAACCTAATATTTCATTGGAGATCATGTCTCTGTCTTGAGATGTCGCTGTCATCAAATCGTACCCTATGAGATCCAAATCCCGCAGTTGTTTTTGTTCTACCTCATCTTTAACTGCGCTCACCTGGTGGTGAAAGTCTAAATTAGTCCCTGATTAGAGGGTTGCGATGAAAAAATGGGAGTGGACCTGTCTTCAGATTTGAATAACAACTAATCTACAGCAATCACTCGTCACGAGATAAAATGAAGACACTCAGTTCTGACAGGTTACTGAAAAGGCTCACGAGGTATTAATAAATTATGAGGTAACAAAACGTTGAACTGATGTTAATAAAAAAAGGCGTCAAAGCTTCGGTTGTATTCATCACTGCACACCATAGCAAATCGGTTTACAGCAAACAGTTTTATCATACAAGGTTTTCGACAGTATCTGCAGCCAAACCTGTTGCCATAATCTTGACCAATGAATATGTCCGAAGAGTAGCAAGTTGGGGTACAGTTCATGGGGGTACAAGTGACAGACAAAACCATTGCAGTGGTAGTTGACTAGCCATAATAAATAGGGGTAGTTGTAACAATAGAGTAAACGGTTAGGCCAGGTGCAATTGTCCATACTAGCATATTAACAGGAATAACTGGCCAATAAACATACACGATTCCCCTACACACGTACCTGCTCTGTTTGTTTCTCCACACCAGAATAATAAAGTGTTGACTCCACACTCTATACAGTGTGTTACTGGGGCCCTGGTCAACAGCAGTAGTGCTTCTTCACATTGTGCCAACGCGTCATTCTAAATGGCATGGCGGACTGGCTACGGGTACAGAGCCGGGACAGGACGTCTGGATGTAGGAATGACAGGTGGCAACTTTGGCTCCTTTGTTGTGTCAATTTTGAACAGTTGAGAGCAATCAATGTTTTGTAACATAAGAACGATAACCTCGATAACTCGATAAATTAGGTTAGTATGGTCTACAAACGCTCCAGACCCTGAATATAATGTCGAATAAGTTAGGTGACCTGATGTGGAAAAAAGAACATCCCTGATTGGTTACAAGAGGAGGCTCCTTTGTGACGTGTCTCCTAGGAAACAGATCCAGCATTCCTCTCTCCCTTTTCTGATCTTAACTTTTAGTGGGGAAAACGCTAAACTGACCCAAGACCAGCACCTAGGTGGAACATTGAAGCTGATGAAGGCACTGTAATAATTACTTCGAGGAGTCCTTCAGTTTTAAATGAGAAAATAAATATGATAATTCATGTGATATTTAAATATCGCCGTGTACCTTATTTTAATTCCAGATAATGTCAGGGTCCCAGTTGGGAGGCATGTTCACACACTGTGTACAACTCTCTTACTGTGCAGGGCGGGTCTGTCACCACTGAACCTGGAGGGCCCAAACACTACTGGTTTAAGTCAGAGCTCCTGATGACAGGGGATATTACATACCATTGGTCCTGACGTGTAAACTCCACCCACATAGGGAACTGGGCCAGGAGTTTTGTCCCTCCAGGTCTGGAGTTGAGCTGATATAGAGAATAGGGTCGCAGTGGCTGCAGCCCTTTTATAGCGAACAATGAGCTTAGAAAAACAACTTTAAGAAACCATAGGGCTCAGTGTCAAACGCATATTACATCTGTCAGATGAGCTTCCAGTCATTATAATGAGCTCTCCTGCCCTCCACTGCTCCTCTGTGTTTGGGACACGTCTGATTTTTATCAGCCTTATAAAATCATAGCCACTTCACATCTGTTTTTATAGCTGCCAAAACAGTTATTTTACTCTGCATTACGTTTGGAAATGACAGACTACTAATATATAGTGCTAAAAAGGACCACCAGGCAGCAACACTTCTGAACACAAAAACTTATGGATACAACTGGACAAAACTACTGGACAGA
The DNA here is from genome assembly GCA_029465975.1 of Dallia pectoralis. Classification (NCBI taxonomy): domain Eukaryota; kingdom Metazoa; phylum Chordata; class Actinopteri; order Esociformes; family Umbridae; genus Dallia; species Dallia pectoralis. Next base: position 9,104,904 of record CM055759.1, read on the forward strand.
CGGAGTGCTTTGTTTGAGATATGCGGAGATATTGAACCGGTTTAGAAGGAGCAGCCGATAGGAAGATGACTGGTTGTGACACTATAGGTTTGGTCTTAAACCTTGGATCTTTTGATATTGTCACTCTGAGCAGGACGGCTGGTGTTGAGATGATGACCTGGGGAGAATTTCTCTAGAGACTTTTCATTGGTTATGCACTGAAGGCCTGTCATTCCGGCTTGAGGCTCTGAATTGACTTCAACGTGTGGCCGTTCCGGTTCTTTCCAGTCAGTATTTCCTGCACTGGATTGTGGTAGACTTGGCATTTGAAAGCAAGGAGCTAAAGTGCTACCTAGCAAGTTACACCCCAAATCTATCTGAGGAGTGGCAATGTCTTGGGCAGTGTCCCAAGAGTGGACTGTATCAGGGCTTCCAGTGGCCTTTGAGTGTTCAGTTGGGCTTGTTTAAAACATGAGTGTATTTGTGAATAGATTAGGTTTGAGGACAAACCCATAGTGTGATGCTAGTCATTCCCTATTTCAGGAAACAGCAGTTAGATACAGAGCTGGCAAGATAACTATTATTTGTTTTGGATGACGGTTGGACGTTGGGAATATTTCAAAGATATTTACTGTTGAGTAAAAAAAAGACACTGGAAGACACATTCAAAACAATAGATTTCCTGATCTCAGCTATTCCCAATGTCCTCACCTTTCTAGTGTTTTTCACGCCAGCCAAACATAAAAATGTGCCGAATCTCATTTTCTGCCCTCATTCACTTATTAAAAACGTCCAATTGTTAGTTGTAAACTAAAAACACAGCTTGTAGTTGAACATTACATTAAAAGCATTTCTGGGCTCTGATAATTTCTATCTTTTTTCTGGTAAATGCCTTAAGCTCTATAGTCTGACATTTTTCTAATTGTAATGGCAAACAGTCCCTGTGGTTAGTACCTCACATTAATACCAGTGGCCACACTGGGAAGGAGACGAGGAGTAGAGATGGAAAGAGATCGAGTCGTATCGGGACAGAGCTCTCATAACGATGAATCCTGATTGGGCCATTTGCGAGTTGTTCTACAGGAAGTTGGCGGTGTTGGTGGTGGTCGCATTCTTCCCTGTGTCGATGTTGAACTCGTAGGCTGCGTCCGAGGAGTGCAGAACGTCAGATGAGGTCAATGGATTGGGAGCGGATGGTGAACGGGTCTGAACAGGAAGGGGACAATGGTAAATAGTGTGTTGTGAAAAGGCGTGGCCATTAAAAAACATTCATTTGTAAGTTTGTGTGTTACAGAGTGAGACACAGAGACAGACTGACCTGGTGAGGTTGTGTGAGTCTGTGTGTTACAGAGTGAGACACAGAGACAGACTGGCCTGGGGGGGTTGTGTGAGTCTGTGTGTTACAGACTGGGACACAGAGACAGACTGACCTGGGGGGCTGTGTGAGTCTGTGTGTTACAGAGTGGGACACAGAGACAGACTGGGACACAGAGACAGACTGACCTGGGGGGGTTGTGTGAGTCTGTGTGTTACAGAGTGGGACACAGAGACAGACTGACCTGAGGGGGTTGTGTGAGTCTATGTGTTACAATGTATGACACAGAGACAGACTGACCTGGGGGGGGTTGTGTGAGTGGGCCAGGAGAGGATCAGCGGAAGACAGTTTGTCCATCTTTATCTCCTCCTTTACTGGCTCACTAGGAGGTGCAGCACTGTACATGACCGGAGCATAACCCTGACACACACAAAAACACACACAGATGCATAATGAATCACACAAATACACAGGTAGTCCACACACACACTCAGACACACACACACACACACACACACACACACACACACACACACACACACACACACACACACACACACACACACACACACACACACACACACACACACACACACACACACACACACACACACACACACACACTCACTTTCCTCAGACACACACACAAATACACAGCTAGTCCACACTCACTCACTCAGACACACACAAATACAACACTTTGGCTAAGCAGAGAACAAAATATACCATTGGAGCCACAGGATACTGAAACTGGTTGGGCGGTCCAGTCCACTGCTATAGAGGTCAGAAACAACCCACAGTCAGATTATACAGGCAGAGTGGAAGTTTACTTTTTCACACAATGCATATGAATGTTGTAGACAGGAGTACAGCTACTTAGGTTAGCATAGCGTGTAGAGTAGCAGAGTTTAAGAAACATACGAGCTTTCATGAATAAAATGAATAATCAGATAATAGACATGGCTACCACGGGAGGACCACCAGGGTTGTATTGAGGCTGGGTGGGTTGTGGACCATTCCACTGAGGTTGTTGGCCGTCGGGGAACATGGGGTCCTGGGGCGGGTAGCATGGGTTGAAACCCTGAAACCAAGCACATAAAAACATCACTGTCACACACAGTGGCATTTGTTGTTCACATACCAAACAGGGTATCAATCTGTTGGACGAGATTTATACTCTAGTTTTTTGCTCAAATAAACAAAACATTTTGCCATATTTGTTAGTATATAGCATGCTTTAATGTGTGAAATGTTACCTCCCTCCAAAGCCATTCTACCGCCATCTAGGGGCAGGCTTTGGCGTTCGTTGTAACCGGCTTACTAGCACCCACCGCCCCTCATTATTCACATTATCTGTCTTGTCTGTTGTACACCTGGTGCCCATTCCCTCAATATAACCTTATATAGGCTTCCTGTGTTTGGTCATGTGTTTGTGTGGTTTTGCTACGTGTCGTGCGTCTTGTTCTGAGGTTGATTAAGTTCACTGTTCTCCTAGTGAGACGGGTTTGGATACTACTGCGCTGTGTTGCAAAGTTTTCCAGTACATGTGCCATACTTGGTATTAGAGAGTAGCTGAAATAAGTGCACAACTCATCTGCATTCCCTGACTCTGGATTCCTCCTTTTATCGAAACCTCCTGGGACCATTACAATTGTCTGCCAACACTCTCCCTGCTAGCTTGCCTCAGTAGATGCCCAACTACCTGTATTGTACAACAGAACCAATAGATGTAAAAAAAAAAATGGTGACGTGAGAGAGCAGATCTAAATGTACGGACTCACAGGTTGAAAATGTGGTCCGGCCCACTGGGGCTGGCCAGGCATCCCTGGATCGGGGTAGGAGGCCTGGGGGTAAACTCCCTGGAAATGGAGAGACACCACATTACAGTTACACCAAGGGACCCAGTAGCCATAAGAAATATACTCAAAAATGTGGGGTTAGAAATCTGGGCCAAGCAATGTTTGGATCAATGTTACTGGGCTGGGCCCATTTAATATTAGCCCAGTTTGAAAGGGCCTAAACATAATGAAGCTACATACGTAAGATAAAACATGTACAACACACAGCGCATGCAGAAGCACTCCAACAGTGTAGTTAACTAATGATGATAAAGGCATCCTCTACAAACACTCCACAGTGTAGATAACTGATGATGATAAAGGCATCATCTATAAACACTCCACAGTGTAGATAACTGATGATGATAAAGGCATCATCTATAAACACTCCACAGTGTAGATAACTGATGATGATAAAGGCATCATCTACAAACACTCCACAGTGTAGATAACTGATGATGATAAAGGCATCATCTATAAACACTCCACAGTGTAGATAACTGATGATGATAAAGGCATCATCTATAAACACTCCACAGTGTAGATAACTGATGATGATAAAGGCATCATCTATAAACACTCCACAGTGTAGATAACTGATGATGATAAAGGCATCCTCTACAAACACTCCACAGTGTAGATAACTGATGATGATAAAGGCATCATCTATAAACACTCCACAGTGTAGATAACTGATGATGATAAAGGCATCATCTATAAACACTCCACAGTGTAGATAACTGATGATGATAAAGGCATCATCTATAAACACTCCACAGTGTAGATAACTGATGATGATAAAGGCATCATCTACAAACACTCCACAGTGTAGATAACTGATGATGATAAAGGCATCATCTATAAACACTCCACAGTGTAGATAACTGATGATGATAAAGGCATCATCTATAAACACTCCACAGTGTAGTTAACTAATGATGATAAAGGCATCATCTATAAACACTCCACAGTGTAGATAACTGATGATGATAAAGGCATCCTCTACAAACACTCCACAGTGTAGATAACTGATGATGATAAAGGCATCATCTACAAACACTCCACAGTGTAGATAACTGATGATGATAAAGGCATCATCTATAAACACTCCACAGTGTAGATAACTGATGATGATAAAGGCATCATCTATAAACACTCCACAGTGTAGATAACTGATGATGATAAAGGCATCATCCACAAACACTCCACAGTGTAGATAACTGATGATGATAAAGGCATCATCTACAAACACTCCACAGTGTAGATAACTGATGATGATAAAGGCATCATCTAAACACTCCACAGTGTAGATAACTGATGATGATATAGGCATCGTTTACCATGTTAGGGTCTGGACCTGGGCCATGATAAAACACCTGCAATAACCAAAGCAAAAAAAACACACCATGTTATTACGGACAAACTGAGGAACACATGAGACTTTAGTTTCAGGTTACCATGACGATGTCTTTACCGACCATCGCTCAGCCACAAAGTTACAGGCACCACCGCAAAGAGAGGACTTCAACGGGCCACACAGGACCACATCTAAATGGGCTGCGTCCTACACGCCACCGTGTCGTATACGCTATACCCACTCCCGACTGCACTCCCCACCGCACGACATAGAGAATAGGGCGCTATAGCCACCAGCCAATCTAACGGTGTCTCACCGGTCCACCAGGTCCAGGGGACACTCCTCCACCAGGCATGTTGTAGCCAGGAGGAGGGTGGAGTGACTCCGGAGTCCCCTGGACGACAGCAGCAGTATGCGGGGCTTTCTTCTTGAAGATCTTCTTCCGGCAACAGCAACAGATTGCAGTGGGGACCCCCAGAAGGATCAGGGTCAGGTATGTGATATAGGAGTGATTTGCCTGTTCGTCCTCATGGTGGTCTGAGGGGAGGAGGAGGAAGAGAAGGGGAGGTGAGGGACAGGAGGAGTAGGATAATGATATGGGAGAGATAGAGGAGGTGAGAGAGAAGGAGTAGGATAATGATATGGGAGAGATAGAGGAGGTGAGGGAGAGAAGGAGTAGGATAATGATATGGGAGAGATAGAGGAGGTGAGGGAGAGAAGGAGTAGGATAATGATATGGGAGAGATAGAGGAGGTGAGGGAGAGAAGGAGTAGGATAATGATATGGGAGAGATAGAGGAGGTGAGGGAGAGAAGGAGTAGGATAATGATATGGGAGAGATAGAGGAGGTGAGGGAGAGAAGGAGTAGGATAATGATATGGGAGAGATAGAGGAGGTGAGAGAGAGAAGGAGTAGGATAATGATATGGGAGAGATAGAGGAGGTGAGAGAGAAGGAGTAGGATAATGATATGGGAGAGATAGAGGAGGTGAGAGAGAAGGAGTAGGATAATGATATGGGAGAGATAGAGGAGGTGAGGGAGAGAAGGAGTAGGATAATGATATGGGAGAGATAGAGGAGGTGAGAGAGAGAAGGAGTAGGATAATGATATGGGAGAGATAGAGGAGGTGAGAGAGAAGGAGTAGGATAATGATATGGGAGAGATAGAGGAGGTGAGGGAGAGAAGGAGTAGGATAATGATATGGGAGAGATAGAGGAGGTGAGAGAGAAGGAGTAGGATAATGATATGGGAGAGATAGAGGAGGTGAGAGAGAGAAGGAGTAGGATAATGATATGGGAGAGTTAGAGGAGGTGAGGGAGAGAAGGAGTAGGATAATGATATGGGAGAGATAGAGGAGGTGAGAGAGAGAAGGAGTAGGATAATGATATGGGAGAGATAGAGGAGGTGAGAGAGAAGGAGTAGGATAATGATATGGGAGAGATAGAGGAGGTGAGGGAGAGAAGGAGTAGGATAATGATATGGGAGAGATAGAGGAGGTGAGAGAGAAGGAGTAGGATAATGATATGGGAGAGATAGAGGAGGTGAGAGAGAGAAGGAGTAGGATAATGATATGGGAGAGTTAGAGGAGGTGAGGGAGAGAAGGAGTAGGATAATGATATGGGAGAGATAGAGGAGGTGAGAGAGAGAAGGAGTAGGATAATGATATGGGAGAGATAGAGGAGGTGAGAGAGAAGGAGTAGGATAATGATATGGGAGAGATAGAGGAGGTGAGGGAGAGAAGGAGTAGGATAATGATATGGGAGAGATAGAGGAGGTGAGAGAGAAGGAGTAGGATAATGATATGGGAGAGATAGAGGAGGTGAGGGAGAGAAGGAGTAGGATAATGATATGGGAGAGATAGAGGAGGTGAGGGAGAGAAGGAGTAGGATAATGATATGGGAGAGATAGAGGAGGTGAGAGAGAGGAGTAGTGTGAAAAAGCAAAAAAGACAAAGAGTGATTGCTATATTTAGTAACCCCATCTGGAACTGGGTTAGAGCCGTTTGCCTTAAGTACAGGTTAAATTCTTTAGTCGTAATTTGACAAGATCCGTGAACAACACGATGTGAACAAATGTGAACGACACGATTTGTGTCCTGTTAAGTTACTGAATAAGTCACTAATGTAAACAGAAGCGGATTAATCAGACCAGGCGATGTAGCCACTTCTCAACAGGTACCGTTTTGGAGTGAGAGTGTGGCCACTGGACCTACTGGTTCTTGTTTTAAGCTGATAGAAATAGAACATGGTGTGTCCTCCTGTTACAGTAGCCGGTCCACGACAAGGAACGCAGTGATGCACGTTCTGAGACATTTTTCTTTAAACCACTGTTGTACTGTGCAGTGGTTTAGCCTGTTTGTGGCGTGTCTGTTAGCCTGCACCGTTATTGCCTTTCTCTTAAGGCATCTTTTTCACCACGTAGCTAACAGGTTCGTAAAACCGTTCTCTATAAACCCCAGACCTGGTTTTGTCTTTAAGAAAATCTGGATGGCCAGTGTCTCGTTGCTACTGGAACCAAAAATACCTGAAACAAACAGTACCAAATAACAAACAGTACCAAATATAGAACCGTGAAAACCACAGCAGTTCATATTTAATGTGTCAATACTGTGGGTGGTGACGGTCATTAAGGGGAACACCTTATTTCTACTGTCGTTCCAATACACTGAACCTTATTTCCTGTTCAATGCACTACAACGGACTCTGACTCTGCTATCGCGCCCTGTATAGGTAACAAAGTTATATTCAGGACACAGGCAGGCATCTATACAGACATCTATACAGACAACAGACAGTGCAATTCCTCACACACACACACCCACACACACACACCTGTGAGTTCCATCCTAATGACAGAGACCACCCGGTCTCTCCTGTCCCTCAGCGTGTAGTACCCCACGTCCGTCGTGTTGACGTTTTCTATGGTGATCTTGGTGGAGTAGGTCTTGACCCGGTTCCAGTAGTCAGGGTGGTTCTCGGTGAGCGTGCCCCCGTAACGCACCAGAGTGACGTTGGCGTCGGGGCCTGAGAAGAAAAGCTGGGTGTCGGCTAGGTCGATGCCTTCCAGGGAGATATCGAGGTCCTCGCCCGCGATGCACTTCACGTAGTCATGCCTGGCTGGGGGAGGGGGAGAGGGAGACGGAGAATGGGTGTGAGAAGGTGCGACAGGTGAGCGAAGAACGATAAAACATACTGTCACCGTGTCAACTAGGTCTATTAGTGCTCCTCGATGAGTTTCAAACTCGGAGGTGTAATTTTGATCTGAAGGTGTATAAATTATTCCTCCGCATCAAGGTGGTGTGTGTGCGAACAGGATCGCTGGTGCCTTCAAGACAAGGTCTTCCTTTAAAAAAAGAGACCGGTTTTCTAACGGATTGAATAAAGTATATATATATATATGTTTGTGTAACAAATATATCTTGGGAAGAATATTTTAGAGCAGAGGTGTCAAACCGATTTCACGGAGGGCCTAGTGTACGCAGACTTTTGGATCCGGTTTGACGCCTCTTATTTAGAGAGAGGGGGTTGGGTGAGGGAAGAGGAGTTGGTGGAAAGAGAGGGATGAACGAGCCAGAGTGAGAGAAAGACGAAACCGTTCTCCGGTTCCTGATACCAAACAACAACATAGAATGGTTGAGTGACATGCAAGTCCCCCAACCCGTGTCTCGATCACTCACTGATCACGGCCACTTTGAGAGAGGATATCTCCTTGTTCCAGTGGTCCCTCTGGACGTATGTCCCCTGGTCCTCGTATGTAACCTTTAGACCAAACAGTTAACAAACGGTTAACAAGCGGTTAACAAGCGGTTAACAAACGCTAAACAAACGGTTAACAAGTGGCTAACAAGCAGTTAACAAACGCTTAACAAACGCTTAACAAACAGTTAACAAACGTTAAACAAACGGTTAACAAGCGGTTAACAAGCGGTTAACAAGCGCTTAGCAAACGGTCAACAAGCGGTTAACAAACACTTAACAAACGCTTAACAAACGGTTAACAAACGCTTAACAAACGGTTAACAAACGCTTAACAAACGCTTAACAAGCGGTTAACAAACACTTAACAAACTGTTTACAAACGCTTAACAAACGCTTAATGTTTTATCCGATGCATTGTCAATTCATTCATAATATAATGAGCGATGAACAGTGACAGCCATTAATGATGAATGGATAGATAGAGGCACTATGAAACCTATTCACCGACCTGATATTATTAACATGTTCACGATGGATTCGTCATAATGAACTTGTTTGTTTGTGTTGTATTGGGCACTCATTTTGTTTTTACATAATAAAAAGTGAAAAAGTTCAAGGTTTATTAATTTTTAGTGCCACTGTAGGTAGCAGGGTGGTCTCATTGGTGAAACGGGGTTAATGTCTTTTTCTCTACCACTCCCTGACAACCCAATTAGATTTTTTATTGGAACACTCAACAATATACTTAATTGTCCTTGAGAATAATAATGAATCATTATTGGAATAAGAGACCTTGTCCAGATACCAGCGTCTTTCGCTACCCGCCCCAGACACCCGTCCTCTGGTTGCTTGGGCACCTTGGTCCCAGTACAGGAAGGTCTTTGAGGGCTCTTCGGCAGGCCTGAACTCAAGCTTTGAAGAGCTTTTTGGGAGGTAGATCTTCAGCTGACGCCCATGTGACAGGCGCTCGTGTACATCGTGCACCAAGTAGCTCTCTGGTAGAGGAGGGATGTGGGGGTAGAGGCAGAGAATGAGAGAGAGGGAAGGAGAGAGGGAGAGAGAGAAAATTAATGGGTGGGATAGATTAATAAAGAGAGGATTTGAGAGAGGATTTGTGAGAGGATGCTGTTCATAGACTTTAGCTCAGCATTCAATACAGTCATCCCCTTTAGGCTGGTTACCAAACTCCAAGACCTTGGGATCAGCCCTTCTCTTTCCCACTAGGCTCTAGACTTCCTAACCAACAGATCTCAGTCTGTCAGGTGGGACAACCTCAACCCCTCCACCCAGACTCTGAACACCGGTGTCCCACAGGGATGTGTGCTTAGCCCACTCTTGTACTCCCTCTTCCTTTACAACTGCGTACCTTTACACAACTCTAAAACCATTGTCAAGTTCACAGATGATACCGCATTAGTTGGTCTGATTAGGGACAACGATGAGGCAGCCTACAAAGAGGAGATCAATGCCAATAAAACCATAGTATTGATTGTGGCTTACAGGAAGACAAATAGCAGTATACATGCCCCAGTTCCCATTGATGAGACCACGTTGGAACGTGTGGCCAGCTTCCACATCTCCAACAACCAATCCTTTTTTCCGATCACTGTACATGCTAACTGTCATATGGTTTTCATGCACACCCTTTGTTTTACTTTTGGCATGCCCAATTTGCACAGTAGATTATTTTCTCATGTATTGGAGTCGTTTTTCTTTATCTTGGCCAGGACGCCGTTGCAAATGAGAATTTGATATCAGTCGGCCTACATGGTTAAATAAATGTTAAAGAAAATAAAAGCATATATAGATATCCTTACACCTCGGTCTTTTGAGGAATAGGTTATGATAAAGATTCACAGCAGATGTATCAAAAAGACATGGAAATATAATATCTGCAACCAACCTCTACAATATATCATCCAAGTGATAAACTAGATCTCACTCATGGCAAATACAAAATAGTGGGACATTATCTTCTGCACTGTTCAATTAAGAACCACATTTTGATTGATCTCCATTGTTCTGATTTGCACACTACTTGTATTTACTTCACACATTTCTACATTAATGACCTAGGCACTTTTGTTTACTGAACTCGTAGGTTTCATACAACTAAATGTGTGCTGCCTGACATGAACATTGCCAAAACCAAATGCAGTGTTTTAAAAATGAATAACTTACCAATACTGACAGCAGTGCCCAGCAGGACCCACAGACTCCACATCATCTGTAAGGGAGATCTTTGTAAATATCATGTATTTGCTGTCCAGCATTTCCAGCAAAGATAGACAATTTCAAAAATGTGTGTACATATAATGTGCATTTGTAAATTCTATACAAAACATACGACATTTATAAAGGAAACACTTTAAGATCTAGTGCAGCAAGTATGTTCACAGGTTATGGATATGTTGTTGAACAGTTATTAAACATATGTTTAATAGATTGTTAAAAAATCTTTAGGGTAAAGCCGTCAGTTATGTATTCTCCCTTATTATATTGTCCTGTTATAACGTGGTCTTATTTTTGTATTAATGTTTTTTTTATCTGTATCTTCTCCCTTGACAGCAGCTTCAGATGAATGATCTCATGCACACTTCTGATGTCAGGCCACAGCAGTGTGAGATGCAAACAGGGAACTGTCGCAGAAACCTTTCCTCAAGACAAGCCGAGTAAGAATCTAATTATGGATATTGAAATCATAAGATTGAAATCATAAGATATGCAAAATCATAAGATATGCAAAATCATAGGATATGCAAAATAACATTTGTAATTTAATTCATAGGCTGGGCTCATGCAATTTAGAATGAATTCTTATTATTTAATTTAATTCTAGTTATACCCTATTTTCTGAAAGATCTCGTCGTGATACCAAGTTTTTTCTTTAAATGAACACATTAGATTGCAGGGGGGAAGGTTTTAATCAATCAATTGTTACACCTCGCACGCAAACGTCAGACAACCAAACTAACAAAAACATTCACAGCAAATACCAAAAAATTATACGGATAAAAGCAATACAACAAATCATGCAGAGCCTAAGAATACTTGATTATTTGTTGGAGGAAAACAGGCCAAATAAAACGACTGGCTGCTGCATGGGGAAAGCGGTCAGCTATAATAGAACATGCGCATTATCAACATACACACAAATTATTATTGTGCAAACAAAATAAATATACATACCAGAATATAAAATAGTCCAGATTATTATTTTCTTGTTTTTCTCTTCGTAAAATATTGCCTGTGTTTGGGAAGATCGGAGCACAATGCATCATGGGTAAACCGTGACCGACGGGCTGATCTACAAACCATAATGTTCAGTTATTTACGGTAACAGATGGTTTGTAGATCAGCTCATTGGCTGTGGCTCGCATCTGTTGTGAGCACTTCAACATATCCGGTTGTCTAGTGATTAGGCGACGACAAGCCACAACACGTTAAGTGCAAAATGTCCAGTTAAATAGTGTTTCTGTTTGTCAAATTCAGTTGCATGATGTGAACCAAATGCAAAATCTTTTCGACAAAATGCTTTGCAACATTATATATATATATATTAAAGCAAACACACACATGCATACACACATGGTGCGAATATGTTCCTGTGTATTTTGGACAGGATTGAAATTACTGCCCAATATCCCACCGTATAATTTTTTGGAATAGTGGAATGCTATGAGACCTCTGCAGTCAATACAAAGCGTCTCAGGTAACCAGTGGCAGGCAGACTCAGACCCAAACCAGATAGTAACAGAGGAGATGAGGACTGTGCGATGTGAGTAAAAATATTGGTCATGACCGGGAGATAACCTTTTTATCACTTCAATATTGTCCTCCAACCTGAGATTTTGCAAACACCCCGCCTGAACCCGACGGAGCACGCATCAACAAGTTGGCAACAACAGCGGCTGGGAAAACTCCCTGATGGGTAGAATTTAGAAACCTAGAGAGGAACCACTCTGTGGGGTGGTGGTGGGAGATGATCATGAGAAATCTGCTGGCTAAGAATTTGAAATAATTCTGTCGAGACCACAATCTCATGAAGACGGGGAATTTCCAGAAACCACCACCTCCATGTTTTTTTCTGGTTTACCCAGAGTTTTCTCTGACCAATATGGTGCCCAAGGCAAGATTTTAACTGCCCCCCCCCCTTGCAATGCAGTGCAGCATTTTTTTTTACTCGTTTGACACCCCTTTGAATGAATGGCGCTCCTAGCATTTGCCAATACCTCCTAGGCGGCAGGCCGGCCCTGGGTTCACCCAAACGCCACCAGCTGATTGACCTCTCCAAAGTAAACGGACATGACTTAATAAAAAGAACCAGAGTGCTGTGATAGGTTGACTGAGGTATTGTATTTATAGCCTTTGGTTCACTGATTAGACAACAGGTGACATCACAGCATAGCAAACATTATGACCACTTACAGAATATTGATCATCTCCTAAGGGCACATGTCAAGGTTAGGGTAGATTCGATGCATATAATGCATTTAGCAAGCGACAATCCGTTCTCGTTGGAAACGTGTTGAATGTAAGAGACATGGGCAGTGGTAAAGACTTGAGCGACTTAGACAGGGGCCAATTTGTTATGGCCAGAAAACTGGGTCTGAGCATCTATAAAACAACAAGTCTTGTGAGGTGCCGGTCAGCAGTGGTCAGAAGATGGAAAAAACTGTGAAATGATGTTGCGTGCCAAAAGCGAATCAATGTGCGAGGGTAACAAAGGCTGTCCCAAGGCACAATATTGGTAATGATGGCTAAGGGCGGAATGTGTCACAACATATACGAACATATAACATATATATTTCAAGGACAGCATTTTTCCACCTTCGGAATATTGCAAAAATAGGAAACTATTTATATAATAATGATGCAGAAAAATTAATTGATGCTTTTGTTACCTCAAAATTAGATTACTGCAATGATCTATTAATTGGTTATCCTGATAAATCAATGAAACAAACTCAAATTAGTACTTAATGCGCCTTCTATAATCTTAACTAGTACCAAAGAATTTGACCACATTAACCCGGTGTTTGCGTCTTCACTGTAAAGGCTAGGGCAGACTTTAAAGATCTATTGTTAACAGCTAAAGCCTTACATGAACTTGCTCTTATCTTGCTAAATTAGTCCATCCATACATACCTACGGGTAACCTAAGATCAAAAGATGCTGTCCTTCTAATTGTACTTAAAATTTCAAAACAATCAACCACAAATAGAGCTTTATTCTAAAAAGCTCCTCTATTATGTAATGAGCTGCCAATTAGGGTTAGAAATGCAGACAAACCTTTAGGTCACTATTAAAAACCTATCTCTTTAGCACAGTCTATGGTTAAGTGTAGTATGGCCGAGGGTACGAAGGTGAACGGAAGGCGAGTTCTCATCTCCCCTGGAGATGCTACTCAGGGGGCGGAGTCACTGGCTCGCTATTGTTCTTTTTTGCTGTTCCCGTCAATTGTAGTAACTCTGTGAGTAAAGCTAAACCTTCCCAGAGTGGTTGCGGTTGACTGGTGTCCATTGGTTGATGCTTGGTTAAATGGGTGGATGTTCTCCGGCTTGTTGGGCCCTGTCCAGGGTTTGCCCTGTTCAGGGCCAAGGTTTCACTGGAGCCCCCTGTCTCAGTATCAAGATTTATGCTGTTTATGGTGTGATGAGGATGTAGGGAATAATGCTGTCTAACCTAAATGCATTTAATAATTAGTAAGCTACGCTATTATATAAGTTCACCCAGCACAGCCAGAAGAGGACAGGTCACCCCACAGAGTCTGGTTCCTCTCTAGGTTTCTAAATTCCACCCATCAGGGAGTTTTCCACCCATTCCTCCCCGGGAATCATCACCTTAACGTGGTGGAGAGGTTTGTGTGCCCCTATGAACCTGAGGGCTGGGTTGTCTGGAGCTTCATGCTCCTGGTAGGGTTTCCCAAGGCAAAGTGGTCTCAGGCGAGGGGCCAGACTAAGAATGGTTCACCAAGACCCCATGAAAGATAGAGGGAAAAGGAGCGAGACCCTGCCTGGAGGAAGCCCAGGGCCCTCGTCTGGAGCCAGGCCCAGACGGCGGGCTCGAAAGCGAGCGTCTGGTGGCCGGGTTTGCCACGGAGCCCGGCCGGGCACAGCCCGAACGAGATACGTGGCATCTCTCTCCTCTCCATCCTGTGGGCCCACCACTCACAGGAACAACCGCAGGGGTCGGGTGCGCTGTCATATGGGTGACAGTGAAGGTGGGGGGTCTCGACGGATCAGACCCGGGCGGCAGAAGCTTGCTTTGGGGATGTGGAACGTCACCTCACTGGGGGGGAAGGAGCCAGAACTTGTGCGTGAGGTGGAGCGATACCAGTTGGATCTGGTGGGACTTACCTCTACGCACAACCGTGGCTCTGGAACCTTACTCCTGGATAGGGGTTGGACTCTGTTCTTCTCTGGAGTTGCCCAGGGTGAGAGGCGGCGGGCTGGTGTGGGGATACTCACGAGCCCACGTCTGAGCACGGCGGTGTTGGAGTTTACCCCGGTGGATGAGAGGTTTGCCTCCCTACGCCTAAGGGTGGTGGGGGGGAAAACTCTGACTGTTGTTTGTGCTTATGCACCAAACAGCAGTTCGGAGTATTCAGCCTTCTTGGAGACCCTGAAGGGAGTCCTATATAGGGCTCCAGTAGGGGACTCCATCATTCTGCTGGGTGACTTCAACGCACATGTGGGCAACGATGGAGACACCTGGAGAGGCGTGATTGGGAGGAACGGCCTCCCTGATCTAAACCCGAGCGGTCGTTTGTTATTGGACTTCTGTGCTAGTCATGGATTGTCTATAACAAACACCATGTTCGAACATAAGGAGGCGCATAAGTGTACATGGTACCAGAGCACCCTAGGCCGAAGGTCAATGATCGATTTTGTGATCGTATCGGCTGATCTAAGGCTGCATGTTTTGGACACTCGGGTGAAGAGAGGGGCAGAGCTGTCAACTGATCACCATCTGGTAGTGAGTTGGATCAGAGGTTGGGGAAAGACTTTGGACAGACCAGGTAAGCCCAAACGGGTGGTGCGGGTGAACTGGGAACGTCTGGAGGAGGCCCCTGTCCGAAAGATCTTCAACTCACACCTCCGGCGGAGCTTTTCAGGCATCCCTGTGGAGGTTGGGGGCATTGAACCTGAGTGGGCAATGTTCAAAGCTTCTATTGCTGAAGCTGCGGCGGTGAGCTGTGGTCTCAAGGTCCTAGGTGCCTCAAGGGGTGGTAACCCTAGAACACCGTGGTGGACCACGGTGGTCAGGGAAGCTGTCCGACTGAAGAAGGAGGCCTTCAGGGATATGCTAGCCCTGGGGACTCCGGAGGCAGTTGCAGGGTACCGACAGGCCCGAAGGGCTGCAGCCGTTGCCGTGTCAGAGGCAAAGCAGCGGGTGTGGGAGAAGTTTGGAGAAGCTATGGAGAAGGACTTTCGGTCGGCACCAAAATGCTTCTGGAAAACCGTTCGGCACCTCAGAAGGGGAAAACGGGGAACCATCCAAGCTGTGTACAGTAAGGATGGGACACTGTTGACCTCAACTGATGATGTGATCGGGCGCTGGAAAGAGCATTTTGAGGAGCTCCTGAATCCGACCTACACGCCCTCTAGTACAGAGGCAGAGCTGGAGGCTGATGGAGGGTCATCGTCAGTTTCCCTGGGGGAAGTCGCTGAGGAAGTCAAACAACTCCACAGTGGCAAAGCCCCAGGGACTGATGAGATTCGTCCAGAAATGCTAAAAGCTTTGGGTGGGGAAGGGCTGTCTTGGTTGACACGCCTCTTCAACATTGCATGGAAGTCTGGGACAGTGCCAGAGGAGTGGCAGACCGGGGTGGTGGTTCCCCTCTTTAAAAAGGGGGACCAGAGAGTGTGTGCCAATTACAGAGGTATCACACTCCTCAGCCTCCCTGGTAAAGGGTACTCCAAAGTGCTGGAAAGGAGGGTTCGGCCAATAGTCGAACCTCAGATTGAAGAGGAACAATGCGGTTTTCGTCCTGGCCGGGGAACCACGGACCAGCTCTTTACTCTCGCAAGGATCCTGGAGGGGGCCTGGGAGTATGCCCATCCAGTCTACATGTGTTTTGTGGATCTGGAGAAGGCGTATGACCGGGTACCCCGGGATCTTTGTGGGAGGTGCTGCGGAGTATGGGGTGAGGGGTCTCTTCTCAGGGCCATCCAATCTCTGTACGCTCAAAGCATGACCTGTGTCCGTGTCCTCGGCAGTAAGTCGGATTCGTTCCAGGTGGGGGTTGGCCTCCGCCAGGGCTGCGCTTTGTCACCAATCTTGTTTGTAATATTCATGGACAGGATATCAAGGCGTAGTCATGGGGGGGAGGGGTTCCCGTTCGGTGGGCTGATGGTCACATCACTGCTTTTTGCGGATGATGTGGTCCTGATGGCCTCATCGGTCGGTGACCTTCAGCACTCACTGGATCGGTTCGCAGCCGAGTGTGAAGCGGCTGGGATGAGGGTTAGCACCTCTAAATCTGAGGCCATGACTCTCAGCAGGAAACCGGTGGAGTGCCTACTCCGGGTAGGGAATGAGTCCTTACTCCAAGTGAAGGAGTTCAAGTACCTCGGGGTCTTGTTCGCGAGTGAGGGAACAATGGAGCGGGAGATTGGTCGGAGGATCGGAGCAGCGGGGCGGTGTTGCATTCGCTTCACCGCACCGTTGTGACGAAAAGAGAGCTGAGCCGAAAGGCAAAGCTCTCGATCTACCGGTCAATCTTTGTTCCTACCCTCACCTATGGTCATGAAAGCTGGGTCATGACCGAAAGAACGAGATCGCGGGTACAAGCGGCCGAAATGGGTTTTCTCAGAAAGGTGGCTGGCCTCTCCCTTAGGGATAGGGTGAGAAGCTCAGTCATCCGAGAGGAACTCGGAGTAGAGCCGCTGCTCCTTTTCATAGAAAGGAGCCAGTTGAGGTGGTTCGGGCATCTTGTACGAATGCCACCTGGGCGCCTCCCTAGAGAGGTGTTCCAGGCACGTCCAGCTGGGAGGAGACCTCGGGGAAGACCCAGGACTAGGTGGAGAGATTATATCTCCACACTGGCCTGGGAACGCCTCGGGATTCCCCAGTCAGAGCTGGCTAATGTTGCCCAGGAAAGGGAAGTTTGGGGTCCCCTGCTAGAGCTGCTACCCCCGCGACCCGACCCCGGATAAGCGGTTGAAGATGAGATGAGATGAGATGAGGGAGTTTTCCCTAGCCGCTGTGTATCAACTAGTTGATGCGTGCTCCGTCGGGTTCATGCGGGGTGTTTGCAAAAGCCCTTTGTTACAAATTTGTTGAAAAAGGGCTTTACAAAATACATTTTGCAACAGGCAGTGGATTAAGGAAACATTAGATGGTACTATAATAAAGGATTTTGAGTTGAATGATCATGTCTTTAGCACTTATCATAAAAGCTTTCTGGCGCTTCTTACTCCAGTTTACCTCAGCCTTTCTCTATGTCATCTCCTTTTCTCTCTAAAGCACAGCTCGTCTGTATTCGGTGTTGTGAATGCCACTCAGGAAGAAACACTGACGCCGTTCTCTCTCCGAGAACAAAAGAGAGCTAGTGTGGGTCTTCAACCCCCATGACAGAGATGGAGGGTAAATTCAGGAAATCTTCAACCGTGTTCTTTATAGTGCTTTTGAACATTTAATCTTTATGACAGAATGTGAAAAGTGTCGTAAAATCAAATGTTTACATCAGGTTACAGTGGTCGATGTATGATAGTCGTTAAACAAGCTTGGCATTTTAGTGTCGGCCAAACCAAGCAAACCTATACTTAAAGACTGATGTGTTTCTATGGCTAATCGAGGAGCATCTGGCATCACACCATAAGAGACTAAAGGTGTCTAAGAGCCAAGTGAGCAGCAGCTTTGCGATATTACCAGACGAAGTTCACACACACACATTCCTCTGGCAGATCTGTGCTGCAGAAGGCTGTTGGCTGGCTAAAACTGAGTGGGAATAAAAGGACCATCACATCTCCCATGTGAAGAGACCAGTCAAATAGAAAAATGGAAAGAACACTGGAAAATAATACACTCATGAGCCAAAACATTATGACCACTCACAGGTGAAGTGAATAACGTGGATCATCTATCACAGTCACATGTCAATGTCATAATAGATTAAATGGTAAGCAAACAATCAGATTTCATAGTCAACATTTTGGAAGCCAGAGAAACGCCCTGAGCGACTATGACAAGACAGTAAATGTTACGGGAGGAATGTGTCACAACACACAGTGCATCACACCCCGCTGCAAATGTGGAAGTGGAGCTGCACATTGGTCAGAGTGGCTACCCTGATCCCTGACCACAGTAAAAAGCGCCAACAATGGACACATCACAGACAGCTTTACCGGTCCAGGGTCGGGAAAAGGGCAGCAAAGATCTCTGCAGACCCCTCACATCCTGGCCACAAACTCTTCAACCTCCTTCCCTCCGGTAGGCGATACAGGGCACAGTTTGCCAAAACCAGCAGACACAAGGACAGCTTCTTCCCCCAAGCGGTCACTCTGTTAAACGCCCAATAACAGTCCCCGCCCTACACTGAACAATGTAAACCAACACTGTTTTGCTTACCTAACTCATGTATATTTTTTCCCCCCACATCTACACAAACCGTTATTAATATATTACCATTGCACACGATCCACTTTGCACTATATTTATTTGTATACAAATCTATATTTCTTACAGTATTTTTTTATATTTCTTACTGTCATTTCTGTTTTTATTCTCTTATTGTTTATTTTTTCGCTTTTTTTTGTAAAGTGAATGTTGTACATTGTTGTACTTAGAGAGTTAAGTTTACCGGAGTCAAATTCCTTGTTTGCTTACGCAAACTTGGCCAATAAAGCTGATTCTGATTCTGTGTATCTGGGCACCATTTTTCTAAGGGACCTCCTAACTTGACATAGTTGCAGACCAGGTACACCCTTCTTGTCATTGGTGTTCCCTGATGACAGTGGCCTCTCAGTAGAATAATGCGCCCTGCCACACTGTTCAGGAATAGTTCTCCTGATCAATACAATTGAGCATGTTTGGGATGTGCTAAGTCTGATCCACACGGGTCCAACTCGCCACTTACAGGACTCTGATAATGTCTTGCTGCTAAATACCTATCGTGGAATTATTTAAAGGGAAGACAGAGACTGTAGTTTCTTTTAATAATGAAAATGTATTTATTCAAGATTCATGAACCTGGAGCAGATAACAACACATTTACACATTAACAAGTCAAATGCTCAACCATTATTAGGTTGACCTCTGCTATATATACGTCCAGTATAAACCCTCCCTCTATATATACGTCCAGTATAAACCCTCCCTCTATATATACGTCCAGTATAAACCCTCCCTCTATATATACGTCCAGTATAAACCCTCCCTCTATATATACGTCCAGTATAAACCCTCCCTCTATATATACGTCCAGTATAAACCCTCCCTCTATATATACGTCCAGTATAAACCCTCCCCTCTATATATACGTCCAGTATAAACCCTCCCTCTATATATACGTGTCCAGTATAAACCCTCCCTCTATATATACGTCCAGTATAAACCCTCCCTCTATATATACGTCCAGTATAAACCCTCCCTCTATATATACGTCCAGTATAAACCCTCCCTCTATATATACGTCCAGTATAAACCCTCCCTCTATATATACGTCCAGTATAAACCCTCCCTCTATATATATGTCCAGTATAAACCCTCCCTCTATATATACGTCCAGTATAAACCCTCCCTCTATATATACGTCCAGTATAAACCCTCCCTCTATATATACGTCCAGTATAAACCCTCCCTCTATATATACGTCCAGTATAAACCCTCCCTCTATATATACGTCCAGTATAAACCCTCCCTCTATATATACGTCCAGTATAAACCCTCCCTCTATATATATGTCCAGTATAAACCCTCCCTCTATATATACGTCCAGTATAAACCCCCCTCTATATATACGTCCAGTATAAACCCTCCCTCTCCCGTACAGGTTGTGATGCCTTTAAAGCCCATGTTATTCTATCCTCCCCGTACATGTTATTAACTCCGGAGTCCCTCTTATCTGGAACCCATAAAGTCTACATGGCTCAATCAAAACACATCCTGCGCCTGGGAGAGAACATGAGACTTCCCATGAGAACTGAACGGTTATTTACAGCAGAACCATTCAGATTGGACAATACATTTGAATATAACATAATATTGAAAATTCCACCACATACCACAGGATACCTTCTGGTGTCTTGTAGAGTGCATGCCTTATGGCGTCTGCATTGTTTTAGCAGCACATAAAGGACCAACAATAAATAAGGCAGTGACAGAATTAACACTAAGTGATGTGCACTAAGCATTAAATGCTTTAGTTAGCAAGCCAATAAGGGAGTCTCACAAAGTTCTTTAATAGCTTTTGTCATTTATTAACTTCTTTTTTGTTTAAATAATTTAAAAAAATAATCTGAACACTTTACAAAATTGGCACCGCTGAATTCACCCGAGTCAGTGTCTGCTGGGCTGATCCGAGTCAGGCTGGACTATTGAGGGAAATAGTACGAGTCAACATCCCAATAAAACCATGAAGTCAATCCGGAAAAGCATCTCTTTGCGTTTTTACACCATTTAGTTATTTAATAGAGGGATTTTTAGATCCACACCATATAAAGTGCGTTTCATGTAGGCAAACACCAGCATGACATTTTAACTTCAATCAGTATTTACCAAAAATAAGGCTATATATTTTCCAGTAGTGATAATTGAAGCCAATGTGTAGAAATAGATCACCATGTCCTGACGAAATGTAAAGAATTACAAAAACGCTGAGCTGGGGAGAGCCTTAACATAACACAGACCTTATTTGGAACAATTCTAAAAAAAAAAATAGAAATAAATGGTAAGATGCAAAAAGAACCAATATCACATTGCAGCTAATTTTTTTCCGGATTATGTCAACTACTTCAGTCTATATGGTGATGCCTGGCTGGGTTTAAGTTCTTTTCCTGGGTTGTGCAGCAATGTAGAGCGCCACAAGGCAGTAAAGAGCGCCTCCTAGTGTCAGTGCCATTGTGGTGCGGTACAACAGCCTGTCAGGAACACTTCTCTTCAGATGGACCGGAACACCATCTGACGTCTGAGAGAGGATAGAGAAAAACATAAGCTATGCTTGTGCATTCATGAAATTATATTGTGTGTGATATAGATTGCGTTTGTGTGTACCTGGAACAGTCTCTGGAAGTCCGCCACCTTATTAACTCCAAGGTATTCCACAATGGCCCCTGACTCTGACACCATCTTGGTGGGTGTAGCAAACGTCATGGCTGGTGGCTCCGCTGGCAAACCAGACCTCAGCCCCTGAAACATATTTTCAATAAATTCAACAAAACTTAAGAAAAAAACCGTGAAGCACTTTCGACCAAAAAATGTAAACAGATGCTTGACTCCACTTTACAAATTGAACAATATCACATGAAACAATGGGCTATTAACTTGGTTCTGAAATATATATACTGTCTATTTTAATTTGCTCTTAGGAGCTGAGAGCTATACACCCAAATGTGCAGCTTAACACAACTTAGTGACAGGAGTAGATACACAACAAGAATGTGGATGCTACAACTCTGGACGTGGCAGATACTCTAGCTATTAACTAAGTCTACTTTAGACCTGTAAGTCAATGCTAAAAAGCCTAAAATGCATGCACTGTTATTAATACCTATGGTTGATACAACTCTTAAAGCACTGACCGGGTTTATAATGTCAGGCACCGCAGCACTGTTAGCACGTTAGCATGCATAAGTCCCTGACACCAGACTCAACCCCCTACTAGGGCACTTTTCTGCCGGCCTCACCTGCGGGGTGTAAGCTGTGGCCGGTGCCGACCCGGTCAACCTCTGACTGAAACCGCTGAACTTGTAGTAGTATGTCATGTCGCCCGCCAAGGACGGGTAAATGTTACAAGACACAGCTTCCCACGACTAAAGCACACAGCGAAAAGGGTCTTTTTTGATTTGGCGTCGACGTAGAATGACGCTATAAGGTGTCTCATCACTGCCTGTTCAGAAATACTCCTTTAACAACGGGTGACCGTGACACATTTAAATATCATTAGGGTTGCCGACTCTATGAAATTTAAATTTAACATTTGAAATAAAATACCAAATAACACTTTAGAATGAGTCCATCGTTAGATGTTCAATAATTAACTAATTAACAGGACACGTGAAGCAGTAAGTTGAACTATTTGCATCAAACGCTGAGAACTGTTCCACAAGTGGGAAACGTTTCTGCCAGCCCATTAGGCTTTTTAATGGAGGAGTGGAAACAGACGGGAAGAAGGAGAGAAGGGAATGAGATGGACTGAGAAAAAGAAGAAGAAGGGTTGGAGATTAAGTGTGTTGCGTGGGAAAGGTGTTGTTTGATCTGTTTGGTTGACGTTTCTCTTCTCATATTCACAGTGACACTGGCAGCAAATCCACTGCCGACTCCTGTCAGTCTGAACCTACTACAGTCTATGGTCTGAACAGTGTGGTGAGTGTGTCACTGTAATCTTTCTAGAAAGAATCAAGCCACCTATATGGTCTTAAAGCACATTGAGTCTATGTAAATCATATGAAATGTGCTATGCAAATAAATTTGATTTGATTTGACTTGACCTCGAGTACCGCGGGTACAAGCGGCCGAAATGGGTTTTCTCAGAAAGGTGGCTGGCCTCTCCCTTAGGGAAAGGGTGAGAAGCTCAGTCATCCGAGAGGAACTCGGAGTAGAGCCGCTGCTCCTTTTCATAGAAAGGAGCCAGTTGAGGTGGTTCGGGCATCTTGTCCGAATGCCACCTGGGCGCCTCCCTAGAGAGGTGTTCCAGGCACGTCCAGCTGGGAGGAGACCTCGGGGAAGACCCAGGACTAGGTGGAGAGATTATATCTCCACACTGGCCTGGGAACGCCTCGGGATTCCCCAGTCAGAGCTGGCTAATGTTGCCCGGGAAAGGGAAGTTTGGGGTCCCCTGCTAGAGCTGCTACCCCCGCGACCCGACCCCGGATAAGCGGTTGAAGATGAGATGAGATTGACCTCGAGTCCGAAAAACTACAGTCATAGTCTCTGAAGTCTGATCCCCTAAATTATGGTTTGTGAAACCAAACAACGGGCCAGGTCGTTGTTTTTTTCAGGGTTCTACATGCTGGGGATTCAGGATATTTGCAGACATTGTCACACATTCCAGGCCTATAGATATTGATATTTCCTGAAAATAATTTGAATATGCAAAAATGCCAACCTTCAAAGCGTAGCCTACATTGACTAACTATCTGTATGGTAATTACAATATTTTTCTTGAAGTGGTTACTTACATCTTGCATCTTACAACACAGTACAATTAAACAGCCTGTATAATATGCCATTGATGTAATTTATCAGATCAAAGTAACTTACAGTTATGCCTATCTACATTTTGTGTTTGGCTATGGAAATCAAACTCCAAATCTTGGTGTTATAGACAAACTGGAAAATATGTTTGAAAAATGCAAATGTAGCTTGCATAAAAAACTATAGGCTATACTGTATTATAAAAACAAAATATATTACCATTGGAAATAAATATCATATTTGCTCCATTGATTTTGTAAGGCACTGTGGCCCTCCAGTTAGCATATTTGTTGCAGACTCCCTTCTGTGGATTCTTGATCTTGAAGTAATCCTTGATATCCCAAGTGTAAATACAGAAAAAACACATGCTAAAGGGTACAATGTCTTTAGCAAAATACTGTTTTTTTTATACACTTCATTGTTATTTACAGCAACTTTTTGAAGCCAATGCACACTTACCATTACCACACAGTACCACTAACTGTGTCTACTGAAGAGGCAACTGTTTGAAGGGCTCTCCCCTGCTCCCCTGCAAGCTCATTGGATAGCTCTTATGCTTTACACAAATGGCCTCGTCCAATGAAATCCGAAAGAAAGTGCAATGACATCACATCATGCTTATATCCCGTATAATGTAAAAAAGAACTGTATCTACACAAGTAGATCTCAATTTATTATGTTAGCAGGGAAAGAAACTAAAGTGAAGGTACAATTCACATGACTTTACAACATGCAAACATGTGTTCTGAATCCTGGGTACAATGCTGCGGCATTTGTCACCTTATTTCAATGGGATCGACACAGCAAAACTGAAAGTCATTCCAACTAATCAAAAAATGTGACTTAATACTGCACAATATTGACAAATCAAATATTATAGGACAACATTGAAAACGAAATAATAATGAATTAGACTTATTTTGTTTCACAAACAACAATTTAGCCATATATTGGTCTACAATGCCGTCAGTAAAATAAACAAACTTTACCGTTTAGCTGCATTTCAAAACACCATCTGCAAATGAAAATAGCTATTGTCTTCTCCATTCCTTGAATAAACTGAGACAGATAGGCAGGTCCTACCCGGTCTCATTCATAAAATGTATTAGCATGTTCACTATATACAGTGCCTTGCAAAAGTATTCGGCCCCCTTGAACTTTTCGACCTTTTGCCACATTTCAGGCTTCAAACATGAAGATATACAACTGTATTTTCTGGTGAAGAATCCACAACAAGTGGGACACAATCATGAAGTGGAACGAAATTTATTGGATATTTCAAACCTTTTTAACAAATAAAAAACTGGAAAATTGGGCGTGCGAAATTATTCAGCCCCTTTACTTTCAGTGCAGCAAACTCTCTCCAGAAGTTCAGTGAGGATCTCTGAATGATCCAATGTTGACCTAAATGACTAATGATGATAAATAGAATCCACCTGTGTGTAATCAAGTCTCCGTATAAATGCACCTGCTCTGTGATAGACTCAGAGGTCCGTTTAAAGCACAGAGAGCATCATGAAGAACAAGGAACACACCAGGCAGGTCCGAGATACTGTTGTTGAGAAGTTTAAAGCCGGATTTGGATACAAAACGATTTCCCAAGCCTTAAACATCCCAAGGAGCACTGTGCAAGCGATAATATTGAAATGGAAGGAGTATCAGACCACTGCAAATCTACCAAGACCCGGCCGTCCCTCTAAACTTTCAGCTCATACAAGGAGAAGACTGATCAGAGATGCAGTCAAGAGGCCCATGATCACTCTGGATGAATTGCAGAGATCTACAGCTGAGGTGGGAGACTCTGTCCATAGGACAACAATCAGTCGTATACTGCACAAAGCTGGCCTTTATGGAAGAGTGGCAAGAAGAAAGCCATTTCTTAAAGATATCCATAAAAAGTGTCGTTTAAAGTTTGCCACAAGCCACCTGGGAGACACACCAAACATGTGGAAGAAGGTGCACTGGTCAGATGAAACCAAAATCGAACATTTTGGCAACAATGCAAAACGTTATGTTTGGCGTAAAAGCAACACAGCTCATCACCCTGAACACACCATCCCCACTGTCAAACATGGTGGTGGCAGTCTCATGGTTTGGGCCTGCTTTTCTTCAGCAGGGACAGGGAAGATGGTTAAAATTGATGAGAAGATGGATGGAGCCAAATACAGGACCATTCTGGAAGAAAACCTGATGGAGTCTGCAAAAGACCTGAGACTGGGACGAAGATTTGTCTTCCAACAAGACAATGATCCAAAACATAAAGCAAAATCTACAATGGAATGGTTCACAAATAAACATATCCAGGTGTTAGAATGGCCAAGTCAAAGTCCAGACCAGAATCCAATCGAGAATCTGTGGAAAGAACTGAAAACTGCTGTTCACAAACGCTCTCCATCCAACCTCACTGAGCTCGAGGTGTTTTGCAAGGAGGAATGGGCAAAGATTTCCGTCTCTCGATGTGCCAAACTGATAGAGACATACCCCAAGCGACTTACAGCTGTAATCGCAGCAAAAGGTGGCGCTACAAAGTATTAACTTAAGGGGGCTGAATAATTTCGCACGCCCAATTTTCCAGTTTTTTATTTGTTAAGAAGGTTTGAAATATCCAATAAATTTCGCTCCACTTCATGACTGTGTCCCACTTGTTGTGGATTCTTCACCAGAAAATACAGTTGTATATCTTCATGTTTGAAGCCTGAAATGTGGCAAAAGGTCGAAAAGTTCAAGGGGGCCAAATAATTTTGCAAGGCACTGTATTTTGTGATTTACGCGATGGAAACATACTCTGTGGTCTAAACTACTTTAGACCTGTCAGCCTTTTGTTAAACAGTATCCTGTGAGCGTTCAGGATATACAGCAGCCATGCTATAGCAATGTTTTTTTTTTAAATAAAGTCTTATTTATTATTTTTTTACTGACAGGGGTCTGTACCAACACATTAAATTGAAAATGCATTAATGTAATGTATGCAATGTTTTTTCTCCCACTTAGAAAGTGCTGAGAGCTGTTAGCATAAAACATAATTTTTGGCACTTTTTAGTCCTATAAAAGATTATAAATAAAGTCAACTACACATTGAAAAACTGACCATTTTCCTCAGTGTGTATTTGAGTATGCGTGTATGTCTTAAGCTTCACAAATTTGATTGACAGTTATTTAGTAAACATGTTGGCCATTGAAACACATTATCAGTCACTATGAAGTTTTCTCAGAAAACTGTAAAGCAATTCTCTCTTTTACACAAAGATGCACATAGAAAACCAACGAACACACACACAGACATAATGCACAACTCCCATTGATCAATGCTAACAACATGTCTTTTGTCTGTTTCGATCTTTGAGGTTTTCTCAATCTCTCTTTTCATTTCAGACTGAAACATATGCAAATGGGAAAAGCGGTAATCACCAAAGTTACCATGGGAACTCAATGCAAATATGGACCTATGGTTTGTGTGTTTTGCCTATCATCTGCCATTCATCCAGATGGTGGCTCACGATTGGGGCTCAAATGTTCAGTAAAGTTCCATGCGCAATTGGAGAACTACACCTAATTTTGATAGTTTAAAATGAAAACTGAAAAAATAATAAAAGAAAAACAGATTTGAAATATTAGGATCATACTTAAGCTACTGTATTTGAATCTATGCATACTAGAATAAAAGTCATTTTTAACTCCATTGAAATCCATTTATGTTTTACAATGGTTAAGAAGATTTTTCCAATAAATCTGTTGGGTAATAACTGGCCAAATATAATATAATCCAATATGCTATGGCTATAATAGGATATTTAAGCTTGTATGAATGCCCTGCTTAATATAATGTTAATGTCTCTCTCTCATCTCTCATCTTCAACCGCTTATCCGGGGTCGGGTCGCGGGGGTAGCAGCTCTAGCAGGGGACCCCAAACTTCCCTTTCCCGGGCAACATTAGCCAGCTCTGACTGGGGAATCCCGAGGCGTTCCCAGGCCAGTGTGGAGATATAATCTCTCCACCTAGTCCTGGGTCTTCCCCGAGGTCTCCTCCCAGCTGGACGTGCCTGGAACACCTCTCTAGGGAGGCGCCCAGGTGGCATTCTTACAAGATGCCCGAACCACCTCAACTGGCTCCTTTCTATGCAAAGGAGCAGCGGCTCTACTCCGAGTTCCTCTCGGATGACTGAGCTTCTCACCCTATCCCTAAGGGAGAGGCCAGCCACCTTTCTGAGAAAACCCATTTCGGCCGCTTGTACCCGCGATCTCGTTCTTTCGGTCATGACCCAGCTTTCATGACCATAGGTGAGGGTAGGAACAAAGATTGACCGGTAGATCGAGAGCTTTGCCTTTCGGCTCAGCTCTCTTTTCGTCACAACGGTGCGGTGAAGCGAATGCAACACCGCCCCCGCTGCTCCGATCCTCCGACCAAACTCCCGCTCCATTGTTCCCTCACTCGCGAACAGGACCCCGAGGTACTTGAACTCCTTCACTTGGAGTAAGGACTCATTCCCTACCCGGAGTAGGCACTCCACCGGTTTCCTGCTGAGAGTCATGGCCTCAGATTTAGAGGTGCTAACCCTCATCCCAGCCGCTTCACACTCGGCTGCGAACCGATCCAGTGAGTGCTGAAGGTCACCGACCGATGAGGCCATCAGGACCACATCATCCGCAAAAAGCAGTGATGTGACCATCAGCCCACCGAACGGGAACCCCTCCCCCATGACTACGCCTTGATATCCTGTCCATGAATATTACAAACAGGATTGGTGACAAAGCGCAGCCCTGGCGGAGGCCAACCCCCACCGGGAACGAATCCGACTTACTGCCGAGGACACGGACACAGCTCATGCTTTGAGCGTACAGAGATTGGATGGCCCTGAGAAGAGACCCCCTCACCCCATACTCCCGCAGCACCTCCCACAAAGATCCCGGGGTACCCGGTCATACGCCTTCTCCAGATCCACAAAACACATGTAGACTGGATGGGCATACTCCCAGGCCCCCTCCAGGATCCTTGCGAGAGTAAAGAGCTGGTCCGTGGTTCCCGGCCAGGACGAAAACCGCATTGTTCCTCTTCAATCTGAGGTTCGACTATTGGCCGAACCCTCCTTTCCAGCACTTTGGAGTACACTTTACCAGGGAGGCTGAGGAGTGTGATACCTCTGTAATTGGCACACACTCTCTGGTCCCCCTTTTTAAAGAGGGGAACCACCACCCCGGTCTGCCACTCCTCTGGCACTGTCCCAGACTTCCATGCAATGTTGAAGAGGCGTGTCAACCAAGACAGCCCTTCCCCACCCAAAGCTTTTAGCATTTCTGGACGAATCTCATCAGTCCCTGGGGCTTTGCCACTGTGGAGTTGTTTGACTACCTCAGCGACTTCCCCCAGGGAAACTGACGATGACCCTCCATCAGCCTCCAGCTCTGCCTCTGTACTAGAGGGCGTGTAGGTCGGATTCAGGAGCTCCTCAAAATGCTCTTTCCAGCGCCCGATCACATCATCAGTTGAGGTCAACAGTGTCCCATCCTTACTGTACACAGCTTGGATGGTTCCCGTTTTCCCCTTCTGAGGTGCCGAACGGTTTTCCAGAAGCATTTTGGTGCCGACCGAAAGTCCTTCTCCATAGCTTCTCCAAACTTCTCCCACACCCGCTGCTTTGCCTCTGACACGGCAGCGGCTGCAGCCCTTCGGGCCTGTCGGTACCCTGCAACTGCCTCCGGAGTCCCCAGGGCTAGCATATCCCTGAAGGCCTCCTTCTTCAGTCGGACAGCTTCCCTGACCACCGTGGTCCACCACGGTGTTCTAGGGTTACCACCCCTTGAGGCACCTAGGACCTTGAGACCACAGCTCACCGCCGCAGCTTCAGCAATAGAAGCTTTGAACATTGCCCACTCAGGTTCAATGCCCCCAACCTCCACAGGGATGCCTGAAAAGCTCCGCCGGAGGTGTGAGTTGAAGATCTTTCGGACAGGGGCCTCCTCCAGACGTTCCCAGTTCACCCGCACCACCCGTTTGGGCTTACCTGGTCTGTCCAAAGTCTTTCCCCACCCTCTGATCCAACTCACTACCAGATGGTGATCAGTTGACAGCTCTGCCCCTCTCTTCACCCGAGTGTCCAAAACATGCGGCCTTAGATCAGCCGATACGATCACAAAATCGATCATTGACCTTCGGCCTAGGGTGCTCTGGTACCATGTACACTTATGCGCCTCCTTATGTTCGAACATGGTGTTTGTTATAGACAATCCATGACTAGCACAGAAGTCCAATAACAAACGACCGCTCGGGTTTAGATCAGGGAGGCCGTTCCTCCCAATCACGCCTCTCCAGGTGTCTCCATCGTTGCCCACATGTGCGTTGA
The DNA here is from genome assembly GCA_029465975.1 of Dallia pectoralis. NCBI lineage: Eukaryota > Metazoa > Chordata > Actinopteri > Esociformes > Umbridae > Dallia > Dallia pectoralis. The sequence goes on from CM055759.1 coordinate 9,134,788, forward strand.
AGTCTCCCAGCAGAATGATGGAGTCCCCTACTGGAGCCCTATATAGGACTCCCTTCAGGGTCTCCAAGAAGGCTGAATACTCCGAACTGCTGTTTGGTGCATAAGCACAAACAACAGTCAGAGTTTTCCCCCCCACCACCCTTAGGCGTAGGGAGGCAAACCTCTCATTCACCGGGGTAAACTCCAACACCGCCGTGCTCAGACGTGGGCTCGTGAGTATCCCCACACCAGCCCGCCGCCTCTCACCCTGGGCAACTCCAGAGAAGAACAGAGTCCAACCCCTATCCAGGGGTAAGGTTCCAGAGCCACGGTTGTGCGTAGAGGTAAGTCCCACCAGATCCAACTGGTATCGCTCCACCTCACGCACAAGTTCTGGCTCCTTCCCCCCCAGTGAGGTGACGTTCCACGTCCCCAAAGCAAGCTTCTGCCGCCCGGGTCTGATCCGTCGAGACCCCCCACCTTCACTGTCACCCATATGACAGCGCACCCGACCCCTGCGGTTGTTCCTGTGAGTGGTGGGCCCACAGGATGGGATTTGTGATGTTAATGTCATCATCACAAATCAACTGCATTATACAAAAACAAATCAATTTAATCCAGTTAAATGTGTCTTGGCTTTTTGCTACAGTCTATGTTAATTCGTGTCAGCACTTTGCTGATTCCAAAAGAGACATTATGAAAAGCCACAGCCAAATATAATGTTAGTGACGTTTCAAGCCATAATCTGAACATTATTGCAAGCGTGTGAGATTCCTAATACATGTTTTATAACTAATAGGTTGTAAATGTAACTCTAGGCTGTGATGAATGGGTGCAGGTGGACATGGTCGGTCTCTTTGCTCCCAGCAACATTCGTGCTTGGCGTATTTGTTACGTGACTTGAATACGGAAAAGGCATCTATTCAATAGGCCTAGCTTGTGCGTCAAAGTCTGATAAGTAACTAGCATAGCCAGTAAGCCAGAGGGTGAGCACAAATTAAACATGGGATAGGAAGATGAATTACATATCTTTTGCACATGCGTAGGCAGTATTCGTTAATAATTAAACATAATAGTTTAAAGCTAACCTTAGACCAGACCCGCATAATGTAATGCTGCTCCACCAATAAGACCAATCGAAACACAAAAAACAATGTTTTTTTTATGTATTGATACCATTATGTGTGTTTTCAGTGTGTATTAGTGTGTGTGTACCTAGCAGAGCGAAGTTTAAGTTCATGGTAACACTGGACAAAGCTGTGGTAGATAAAGGTGATTGGTAACGCCAGAAGAACAATGCCACTGACCACACACAGCCCGCCAAGCATGCGTCCGCCAATTGTTACTGGGTAAACGTCACCATAACCAACAGTCGTCATGGAGATAACTGCCCACCAGGCGGCAGCTGGGATGCTGGCATAGTCTCCTCCTCTGTTACTGCGGTCGTCAAGGTTACGGTGGTTCGGGTCGAGGCCATGTTCCAGGAGCTGAGCCAAGGCGCTGTAAATCGCTGTGGCTACGGTGAGGAAGATTGCGAGAGTGGCCATCTCATGGCGACAGCGGCGTAGTGTTAGTCCCAGTGTCTGCAGGCCCAGGAAGTGTCTGGCCAGCTTCACCAGCCAGAACACACGCATCATCCGCAGAACCCTCAGCGTTATCCCCGCCACGCCTGAAAACCCCCCTGCCCCACCCGACATTACCATGGAGATGTAATAGGGTGTGATGGCCGCCATGTCGATCAGGTTCAGTGGCTGACACAGGAAGGCCAGCTTGTCCTGGGTTGGGTTTAGATTTCTGGGTGTTAGAAAAGGAATGCAGAGCCAGGGGGGAATCACAAATATGGAAGAACCAAGAAGATAACACACCTTGGCCACAAGGAAACGCACCACACACTCTGCTGTGAACCAACCAATACACACCGCCTCCACAATCCTAGGAGGAGGTTTGAGCGAAGGTGGTTGAACCGGAGAAACAGAATGAGAAGAAAGACAAAGAAAGAAACACAGTTATATCCAGTTAAAAATACACCTAATTGTTCTGATTGCTTATTGATTCCCAGCTGGTTATTAGAGGTGTGAGTGTGTGTGTCCTTGTGTTAGATCATTAACGTTTTAAATTAAAGTCAATACTGACTGCCTGCTGAGCGGTGTCCAGCTGCTCATGGGGCTCCACTGATCAATCTTACCAAGAAGCCCACAAACATCACACACACTCAGTCACAAACAGGTCTCATTTTGGCCTACTGTGTTTGGATGCAGGAGCTCTACAATACTTTTAAGCTTTATAACATCTTTATTAATGTCCTGCCCGGGTTAGCCCCTTAAACGTGAGCAGGACACTAATAAAATGTAGTCTGATTTGAGAACGGTATCTGTAAAACAGGGTGTCTGCTGAAAACTGAGCACATTGCGCATCCAGCTGGGACATTTTGTACCATTACATTTCCCCTACTAAGTGATAATCACAATATTTGGATATGACTCTGAACCATTTTAAGACACACCCCTCTCACCAAGATGAAAACAAAAACCGAGCAATTAACATTTCATTTTATGTGTTATAATTTGAGTTCTACCATATAGGCTTTATATGTTTTTACTTTGGGGAGCTCAGCTGTTTCGTTTCTGCTGTTCAGTAAGTTGTGTTATATGAGAAATGTTTGCATTTCAAGAAGATTTGAGCACTGTCGTGTTTGCCTGTGTGTGTGTGTGTGTGTGTGTGTGTGTGTGTGTGTGTGTACCTGTGCTCCTCCACCGTGTTGTGTTTGGCGGTGTCCCAATCTGGAAGGGTGCTCATACACAGCATCACCATGGAAACGATCACAAAGATGATGGATAGCGAGGCAAGGAGCTTAGCCACCATGGATGACCCGGGCTCCTCAAATGTCCGACGCATCCACTCTACCCATCCAGAACCTACACACACACACACACACACACATACTTATCAAACTTATCACAGCACCCACATTGCCTATACACCCACACAAACACAAACAAACACACACCTTGCTCTGTCTCCACGTCGCTCGGTGACTCGTGTTCCTCCGCGCGCATCATCAGGTCCTCCTCGGAGTACCCGGTGTCGTCCAGTCTGCGCTGGCAGCAGAACTCCAGATGCGCGCTCCCCAGACCCCAGTAGAGCATCTCGCTGTAAAAGGAGAGCGCGCACACGCCCGGGACGAACCGGAGCTTGCCGGAGCGCACGTACAGCATTATGAAGACGAACGCTTGCGCGTGACGGTCGAAGAAGAACTCGTTCCGGTCCCGATCGTAGTCGTCGCACACCTCCAGGACGTCTTTCTCCGTGACACACGTGTGCAGGCGACTGACGCGCCGTAGAGGGAAATCGCGGATGACCTCCGCCGGGAAGGCGTACCGGGTACCCCCCACGTTCAGGACGCAGACACTCTTCTCATCGAACTGCATCGCTCACTCCTGGTATCTCCGAGTGGGTTCCGTTCAGCGTTCGCGACGTCCCATCTCTCGTCTCAGGAACCCTGGAGATCTAAACTCTAGTGCGTCAAATCAGCCCGCATGGGCACTCTGGACACCACCCTCCGACTCAGTATAAACTTCATCTGCCTTATAGACCCATGGTGCTTCGGGCCACTGTCCTGACGCACTGCTCGACTGCGAACTCACCTTAGACTACAGCTGTGTTTTACGCACAGCGCTTGGCAGGATATAAATGATGGCATCTAGTTGACATGAGAGAAAAGCGGTAATGTCTCTGCGCTGATGGGTGGAAGCGTGTATTAAAGTGCGCTTAAAGCGGGATGCATGTACTCTCCTCTCTTCTCCTCTCCTCCTCTCTTCTCCGTGCGTGTGAGCCAATAGCACTCGCAATTTCCACACCCCCTCTCGCCCTCTTTAACTCTCGGATCTCGCTCGCTCTCCAACCTCAGTCCCAGCAGCGTGTGATGTCACACATGTCCCCCTTCCACTTCTTCCCCAACATGCAAACATTACGCACCATGGTAACACTGGGATGGAGCTGCCAGTGCCAGGCGCGTGGTGGTGATCCAGGCGTGACAGACAGACAGACAAACAGACAGACTGGCACAAAGCAGTGATTAAACTTGGCAGGGGTAACTTTTCAGTGATTGCCATAATGTGATACAATTGCGCGATGTGGTGCAATTGCAATGGGCTATGTTGCGCACTGCACCCAGTAGTGCAGTGCGGCTGCAACAAAGGCATTATACGAACTAATGTGAACTGCAGTGAGGACTAGAAGGTGGCGCAGCATGCGGTAACAAAGCTCAAATGAGTCTGTGTGTCAGGTTGCAGTAGTCTCTAGTTCCCTCCCCCTCCGTCTCTAGATGCCTTTGATTTCGGGTTGATCCTAGTGTTTTGGATGTGTGTGTGTGCCTGCCTACTGTATTGTACTGTGAGAAGGCAGACAGATAGGGGGCACCTCACCAAAAAATATCCCGCTCAACTCCACATTCAACCCCCCACACGACTTCAATTTCCAACTTTAGGTCATTTCGAAACTGACCACGGGACTTTTTTTTACATCCGATCGCTTTATTTATTGATCCTATTTGCGGTTAGTTTATGGTTTGTGTTTTAACACTCCGGGAGGGCAGAAATGGCCGCCAACATGTACCGGGTCGGAGGTATGTCAATAGGGGTTTTGATGAAGTCGAAACATGCACATTTTCTCTCAATCAAGCGTATTCTGTATTATTATTTAGTGTCAGATCTGTGCTGTAATTTCCTATTTGAAACCAACAACATGTGCAGTTATTTACAGGAGTAATTGTCGGATTTCCAAATCAGACTGTAATGGTCAGGCCTCTGATTACCGTGGCCATATCAGTTAGCGGTTAGCTATAGCATCCTACACCATAAACATGTACCATGTTCTGCTGTTTATCATTCAGTCATATATTCACCGGATACCCGGTTTAATGTACACATGCATCTGGATGCATTGCACGAGTTGCTCTGTGAGTGTACAATTGTCGTGATGGTTGTTGTTCGGTTGTGGTGCCTTTGTGTTTAGCTTTACCTGGCACACATCCATGTAATACGGCTCCTTATTGATGTGCTAGCTAGTGCGGCTAACTAGAGATGCTAACTAGAGCGGCTAACTGGAGCTGCTAAACGGCTAACTAGAGCTGCTAACTGGCGCGGCTAACTAAAGGCTAGCTGGAGCAGCTAACTAGAGTGGTTAACTGGAGCGGCTAACTAGAGCTGCTAGCTGGAGAGGCTAACTGGAGCTGCTAACTAGAGCGGCTAACTAGAGGCTAACTGGAGCTGCTAACTAGAGCGGCTAACTAGAGGCTAACTGGAGCTGCTAACTAGAGTGGCTACCTGGAGCGGCTAAATGGAGCTGCTAGCTGGAGCGGCTAACTGGAGCTGCTAGCTGGAGAGGCTAACTGGAGCTGCTAACTAGCTAGAGGCTAACTGGCCCTCTCTGGGTAGTAGAGGAGCTGTGGCTTTGTTGCCAAATAGATGCAATGTATGATAGTAACCTCTATCATAAAGTGCTGATGATTTATATAGTAGTTTTAAATGAATGGCCCGTGCTCTACCTCTATTGTGTGGTTTAATTGATGCTCGGCTTTAGGTAGAATAGTGTGTAATATTCAGTTAGCTTGACCAAGTGAGCCACCTAGCTAACTGTACATGGCTTCCGACATTGTCTCATGGCGTCTTGTTGTATCGCGTGTATCTGGGCTCGTTCACATTTGGGCTCGTTCACATTTGCAAGAATAGTCAGTGGTGTCTGTTTCGTGATAATTATTCCAAATCCGTACAAAGTCGGTACATGATAAAGTATTGTATATGTATGATGGCGTTAAAATAGGCAGACAGCAAGCTGGAAAGCGTGCATATGTCGCAACAATATAAGGATGCTTCTTCTATTCTGCTACATCGTATCGGAATGCTTGTCACGTGACCTAGAGTCTGTTGTCATTTTTGTCAGATTTTTTTTCGTGCTGTTTTCCATTAAACATCTAGAAAGTGTGTTTGCATTGTGTCAATGTTATTTAAATTATATTGTACCTACTCTGGCAATGGACGAGTGTTGTTCATTTCTGAATAGCGGTATGTATGTGTGTGGCATCTCAAGGTGGCCTGCAATCACTGGGAGTTAGGACCCTACTGTCAGTGTATTTTCACTGGTTCAACTCTGATTAGGTAATTTCAGATATAGTTTGCGTGACTGTGTGTGTCCTGGCTCCTGTTTTTTTTTTAAATTGGCCCCTCTGTAAGAGTCCAGCCATTACCAGATTACAGGGATCAGATATCATAGATCCTTGAATAAAGTGTTGGATGGGGGCTGGAAGACAACCCTGCACAACCAGTGGCTGTAATTGTTTACCAGTCATTTGCATGGGAGGCATTGTTTTAATGTGATGTTCTTGTTTTCTTTGCAGACTATGTGTTCTTTGAGAACTCCTCCAGCAACCCTTACCTGATCCGCCGGATAGAAGAACTGAACAAGGTACTGCCAATCTTGGTGTGGGAGTGGGGCCTACGTGCCTTAGGCTTGAATAGCTAGAATGCCTATCTTTTCTGTCTTTCCCTCTCCTCTTAAATTGGTGTTTTGAGATTGTCTGAGTAAAATGGAACATCGTAGTAGGCATTATCTGCTGTCAACTGTCATTTTCAAAGCAACCGGCAGACTGGAATGGGCACACCATCTTCTGGTACTCAGAGGAGACAAAACATCTGTATGACCAACCAGGCAATCAATCAATTGAAATTTTTATTCATTTTGTATATTATCTAAACATTGTGTAAATGATTCTGTTTCTGTGTATGTACTTTGCATCATTCTGGTCATCAGGGCTGTGACTGACCAGGGGGAAAGGACAGTATAATGAGAAAATCACTTTCATAGTTCTCATTCAGATTCAACATTTGAAATATTTAATTCCCTTTCTATTAGACAATAGATTATCCGTGGTATAGAGAACATTATTGATACATTTGTGTTACTGCTCTCTTTAGACAGCTAGTGGCAATGTGGAGGCCAAAGTGGTGTGTTTCTACAGAAGGAGGGACATCTCACATAGCCTCATACAGTTGGCTGACAAACATGCAAGTAGGTGGCCGTGTGTGTGTGTGTGTGTGTGTGTCAGACATCAGGGGTTGAGGCTCAGACTGTGTTGTTTAATGTGTGTGTGTGTGTCAGACAGCAGCAGGAGTTGTGGCTCAGACTGTGTTGTTTAGTGTGTGTGTGTGTGTCAGACATCAGGGGTTGTGGCTCAGACTGTGTTGTTTAGTGTGTGTGTGTGTGTCAGACATCAGAGGTTGTGGCTCAGACTTTGTTGTTTAGTGTGTGTTTGTTTGACAGCAGGAGTTGTGGCTCAGACTGTGTTGTTTAGTGTGTGTTTGTTTGACAGCAGGAGTTGTGGCTCAGACTGTGTTGTTTAATGTGCGTGTGTGTGTGTGTGTGTCAGACATCCGGGGTTGTGGCTCAGACTGTGTTGTTTAATGTGTGTGTACGAAGGGGACCTAGAGGAGGAGAACGAGAGTCCGTCAGAGGCGGAGCTGACAGACAAACAGAAACACCAGTTACGTCACAGAGAACTGTTTCTCTCCCGTCAGTATGAGAGTCTACCAGCCACACACATCAGGTATACATCCCCTGCTGTACACAGGCACTACCCCTGAATACACACTCATCCAGTCATGAAACCCTGTTAACCTGGACATCAGTGCTCATTTTCTTTCTGCCCCTCATCTCAACTCCCTTTCTGCTTCGCCTCCCTTTTCTCACCCCTCTGTTAATTGTCTTTTTCTCTCCTCTCTTCTGTCTCTCACCAACTTCTGTCCCTCTCACCAACGTCTGTTCCTCTTCGGTCTTTTATTTTTTAGGGGGAAGTGTAGTGTGGCGCTGTTGAATGAGACAGAGGCTGTCCTCTCCTACCTTGACAAAGAGGTAACCGGTCTAGTGTCTGAGTGTTTGTTCTGAAGGTCCGGGTGTGTGCCTCCCTTAATCGTTCCCAGGTTTCAGCGTGATGTCTATAATATTTTTTTCTAGGATACATTTTTCTACTCGCTTGTCTACGACCCTACCCAGAAGACATTGCTGGCCGATAAGGGAGAGATCAGAGTGGGACCACGTTTTCAGGCCGATGTGCCTGACATGCTACAAGAGGGTGGGCACTCACACACACACCAAATCTCCTTCTTCTTTGTCCAACCATCTGCATGTATCTTCATACCGGCGATTCAGATGAGCGCGACCAGTTAAACACCAAATCTCCTCCCTCTTGTCCAACCCTCTGCATGTTTATTCATGCAGGCGAATCAGACGAGCGCGACCAGTTAAAGCTAGAGGAGAAGCTGTGGCATCCTGAATGTCCGCTTTCCAGCAAACAGATAGACCAGTTCCTGGTGGTCGCACGGTATGACCTTTAGCTTCCAACCTCTGACCTCTCAGCTCCTGTCGGTGTGTTTCGATGACCCCTGACCCTCGTCCAGACCCTGACTTGTAGATTATGTGTTCGTAGGGCGGTGGGCACGTTTGCCAGAGCGCTGGACTGTAGCAGCTCTGTCAGGCAGCCGAGTCTTCACATGAGTGCAGCGGCCGCCTCACGAGATATTACACTGGTGAGAGACACATGCACGGTTCTTTATTGTCCCCAGTTTGACGTGTCATCGATGGATGTTATGACGAAAATGCACTTGTTTCATTCTTCCTCGCTTTGTCCTGACACAAATGAAACCTAGCCGGATAATAAACGTATGTTTACCACAGATGTTTCTTTCCCAGAATAATAATAGACTATTTGATTTAATTCATCCTTTTTATACGTCGCTGTGTTTATGAAAAATTGAATTGCATTTACGGTGGATATGAAAAGCCTACACACCGCTGTTAAAATGCCAGGTTTTGGTGATGTCAGGAAGATAAATCATGTCAGAACTGTTTCTACCTTTAATCTGACTTATAACGTGAACAACTCAATTGAAAAACGAAATGAAATGTTTGAGGGGGAAAAATAAAAACCTTACAATAACCTGGTTACATAAGTGTGCACACCCTCTTATAACTGAGTATGGGGCTGTGTTCAGAATGAACCAATCACATTCAAACTCAATGTTTTATAGAAGTCATTACACATCTGCCATCATTTAAAGTGGCTCTGATTAATCACAAACCAAGGTCAGCTGTTCCAGTAGGATTTTCCTGGCATTCTTCTAGTTGTCTGCTTATAAAGCATCATTGTTAAAAAATATCAGTCAGGAGAAGGGAACGAAAGAATTTCCAAAGCATTAGATACGGAACACAATGAAGACAGTTATCATTAAGTTGTGACGTTATAGGTCACATTATAGGTGGGAAAAGTTCTCGCGTGATTTTTCTTTCTCTCCTTTTTTCACATCACAAAAACCTGGCATTTTAACAGGGTGGGTAGACTTTATATATCCACTGTAATAGAGCTGGATAAAGAAAGAATGTAATATATTCTAGAGGGGTGTTTGTGAGGAAGAAAACGGGCCTGACCAGCTGCATACAGGAAGTCTGTATGAGGACCTCATAGTCACTTAATATCCCTAAATAATATTATGTGCTTAATGTTATAATGCTGACAAAATATGTATGTGGGAAAAACCCGTGCTAGTTTATGGCAGCCTAATCACATGCTCCATTTAATTAGAGTTTGTGTGTGACATAAAATTAACTTTCACGAGCGAACTGCTTAATCGCTGCACGGTCTGGTCTGGTAGTTATGTTCTCTGGCTGCAAAATGTACTCGTTATGATATAATGATGGTTCCTCTTGATTCATTTGAGACATTTCACGTTTAAAGCCTCAGACAAGCTCACTGCATGTAATTAGTAGATAATTAATAGATAATATTAATGTAATTAATAGATGGAACAAAAATTGCACGAGGAAAGCCATTTTTCAAATGTCAGGGAATTTATTCATCAGGAGAAGTGTCTCATATATTGACCAATATTATGTTTTTGCGAAGAACAGCTTTAAGGGATGTACCTTCTCGAACATCTGGAGATGTGCTTTCTGAAATGTCTGTGTGTGTGTGTGTGTGTGTGTGTGTGTGTGTGTGTGTGTGTGTGTGTGTGTGTGTGTGTGTGTGTGTGTGTGTGTGTGTGTGTGTGTGTGTGTGTGTGTGTGTGTGTGTGTGTGTGTGTGTGTGTGTGTGTGTGTGTGTAGTTCCATGCCATGGACACACTGCATTGTCATGGTTACGACCTGTCCAGTGCGTTGAGTGTGCTGGTTCCAGCCGGTGGGCCTGTGTTGTGTCGGGACGAGATGGAAGAGTGGAGTGCTTCAGAGGCAGCCATGTTCGAAGAGGCTCTAGAGAAATACGGAAAAGACTTCAATGACATACGACAAGACTTTGTAAGTCAAATGTACTCAAAGATTGTGTGTAACAAGTCCGTTCCGCTGTGTTCATTAGACAGTGTTGGTGAAAACAGTGTTGTTTTTTTTGCTGACATCACCCTGGCACCCTGCTCATTAATATTCATGAGGGATATTACACCTATTCATCAGGGCTTAATTCTCTCTGTTTCTCTCAAACCTTACCCCTTCAGCTACCATGGAAGTCTCTGACCAGTATAATAGAGTATTATTATATGTGGAAGACCACAGACAGATATGTACAGCAGGTAAGTATCTCCAAACCACTCTCGCTAGCTAGCGTGCCAGGCTGCTGGCTACCTCCCTGCGACAACTGTAAAGCTCTCCTCAGAACGTTTTACCTGTTCAGCTTGCCGTCTAACTCATCTCTGTGTTCTCTCTGAGCAGAAGCGACTGAAGGCAGCAGAAGCAGAAAGCAAACTGAAGCAGGTTTACATCCCCACATAGTAAGTGTGTGTGTGTGTGTGTGTGTGTTTTGGTGCATAATCTTCTCCATTTACCAGCTGTGTCTTATAGAAGATTCAACAAATAATATGTGCCTATTTTTTCAGCAATAAGCCCAACCCTAACCAGATCTCAGTGACCAATGGGAAGATGGCGACGGTTAATGGGGCGGGCCCCGGAGGCTACCATGCTGCGGGGGGAGGACGGGCGTGTGAGAGCTGCTACTGTAAGTGTTCAGTCTCTCCACCCATTCCTCATGACAGACTGATTTGGACTGTTGGATATCAATAATGGGTTTTGGAATATGGATAGATTATGTGTTACAAGTAATAACATGCTGTGTGTGTGTGTGTGTGTGTGTGTGTGTGTGTGTGTGTGTGTGTGTGTGTGTGTGTGTGTGTGTGTGTGTGTGTGTGTGTGTGTGTGTGTGTGTGTGTGTGTGTGTGTGTGTGTGTGTGTGTGTGTGTGTGTGTGTGTGTGTGTGTGTGTGTGTGTGTGTGTGTGTGTGTACAGCGATGCAGTCAGCCCAGTGGTACTCATGGGGGCCACCCAACATGCAGTGTCGACTGTGTGTGTCGTGTTGGATGTACTGGAAGAAGTACGGTGGCCTTAAGATGCCAAGCAGAGCGGAGGGGCCAGAGGAGAAGACTCCACCCAGCCCTGTGCCCAACGTAAGACCTTCCCTTTTAACTCTTACTCCCTTTTCCTTTAACATTTGAGAGCTAATACATTGGTGCTAATATCTCTATTGCTGGGTAGTGTTCATGAAATCGAATAACCAAAGTAACAATGAGACTGGCATGAGTGGTCATCTGAAAGTGAAAGACAACTCCAGCAGGATGGCATTCAGAGCAGAGGGCACATTGATATTTTGTCATCTTGTTCTATAGTGATCTGCTTCCTTTGCTCGGGCTTCAAAGATTAAAACATGAGCCTGGCAGCACCACGGCAGCACCACGCCAGAACTACATTACCCATTTCCTGTTATACCATTAAGGAAACATAACTGGTTTTGCAGCCTCGGGCCTGAACGTTGTGCTGTAATCCATTGTGTGGTGCGGTATTCTATTGTGTGGTGCCGTATTCTATTGTGTGGTGCCGTATTCTATTGTGTGGTGCCGTATTCCATAGTGTGGTGCCGTATTCCATAGTGTGGTGCCGTATTCCATAGTGTGGTGCCGTATTCCATAGTGTGGTGCCGTATTCTATTGTGTGGTGCCGTATTCTATTGTGTGGTGCCGTATTCTATTGTGTGGTGCCGTATTCCATAGTGTGGTGCCGTATTCCATAGTGTGGTGCCGCATTCAATTGTGTGGTGCCGCATTCAATTGGGTGGTGCCGTATTCCATAGTGTGGTGCCGTATTCCATAGTGTGGTGCCGTATTCCATAGTGTGGTGCCGTATTCCATTGGGCGGTGCCGTATTCCATTGGGCGGTGCCGTATTCCATTGGGCGGTGCCGTATTCCATTGGGCGGTGCCGTATTCCATTGGGCGGTGCCGTATTCCATTGGGCGGTGCCGTAATCCATTGGGCGGTGCCGTAATCCATTGGGCGGTGCCGTATTCCAGTGGGCGGTGCCGTATTCCATTGGGCGGTGCCGTATTCCATTGGGCGGTGCCGTATTCCATTGGGCGGTGCCGTATTCCATTGGGCGGTGCCGTATTCCATTGGGCGGTGCCGTATTCCATTGGGCGGTGCCGTATTCCATTGGGCGGTGCCGTATTCCATTGGGCGGTGCCGTATTCCATTGGGTGTTGCGGTAAAGCTCTTGCTAATAGGTAGATGGGCCAATAGTGCAACATTGACCTGCACCACACGACTGCGTACCTGGAGGCTGTTTTGTCTACTGGCCACACACACACAGCATTAGATCAGTGAAGCATTTAGGCCTGTTTTATGCTTCTGCGTCGAATCGACGGCGTACCCTTGCAGACCCCTCTGCGTCGACGCGAACCCCTCTCCGACCCCTACGCCGTAGCTCGACGTGCACCTCCAAAAATGTGTAACTACACGTCGAGGCGACGCAGACCACAGGGGCTGTGATTGGTCAGATTATACATCTGGCGGTGAAATGCAACGCAACCCGACGCAGAACCATAAAACGGCCACGACGCCGTACGAGTGACGGCGTAGCTACGCTGTGGAGTTGACGCAGAAGCATAACGAGGCCTTTAGGCTACTGGCCACACAGCATGAGATCCAAGTAGGAGACCATCCATTATAATGAAGCTGCTGAAGCGTTCCAAACTTGAAAAATGTGCTCAGGTTATTTTTCTCTACTGGCCCCTCCCCTGTCCCTTTAGTTTGTACTGGCCCCTCCCCTCTCCCTTTAGTATGTACTGGCCCCTCCTCTCTCCCTTTAGTATGTACTGGCCCCTCCCCTCTCCCTTTAGTTTGTGCTGGCCCCTCCCCTCTCCCTTTAGTTTGTGCTGGCCCCTCCCCTCTCCCTTTAGTTTGCTATGAACGATGCAGGTGTTAATGCTCTCTGAAGGGTGGCAAGGCATCGGCCTGGTCCTAGAACAGTGGAGACTGCAGACTAATGCTGTATGGATGGGAGTACTTTAACAAGTGAAATGAGAATGTAGAATTAAAGTTAGGTAATGTTGGTAGTTACACAGACGCCAGGTTTCTATCTAAAGGAGAGACGCCATAAGAACCACTTTTTTATTAGTGAAAGGAGCATGCAGCACTACAGACAACTTCTCATTAAAGCCTAATACCCTAACTACACATGAATATAATAGTGAATTATGTCCAGGCAGTCATAGCTGGTTAATAGCACCAACGCAACCATATATCATTTTCCGATGTTTTTCTTAATGATTCAATGAGAACAGACACTCATTTATACTCCGTTTTAATGATGAACTGGCCGATGTAGTGGGGCGTACTGGGGTGCAGGGGCGTGCCGGGGTAGTGGGGCGTGCAGGGGCGTGCCGGGGTGCAGGGGCGTGCAGGGGCGTGGCTGGGTGCAGGGGCGTGCCGGGGTGCAGGGGCGTGCCGGGGTGCAGGGGCGTGCCGGGGTACAGGGGCGTGCCGGGGTTGGACCGTTGTTTTGCTAAACCCTAAACGTTGTTATACATGAAATCCCCAAGAACCCGATTCTGAAATATGGGTTCTGATGTACATGTAACCAGCAGTGATCAAACCTCACTCAAAGTGACCCCATTCTAATGTTTTATCAATAAGTGAATAATGCATCAATGCTTTTCTTTCTCTTTGTATTAATACTCATTCTGAAGCATCGGGCTGGTTTGACTCGGTTCTATGTTGGTGTTCTTCATAGACTGGCTACGGACTAAACATGAATGAGAGATTCATGCGATGTAATAGTTAAACGATCCTGTGCATGCTGGACATCCGTTTGCCAGGGTTGTTGTCCGTAATAACCCCATTACACACAATTGTGTTTTGTTCAAGGCAATTTGAACCCGCCAAGATACGGTGATGAGATCTGTAGCTCCATTTATCTGCTGCCATCATCGGGTTTCTGTTCGCTATGGAAACAGACAATGCCCCAGTTCTTCCGTTGCCTGCTAATAACCAGGCATGTTCTGGACCGATGTGCAGAACAGGGTTCAGGACGGCGTGTTCGGGTTCCTACTCATATCCAGAAACACGACCTGTTTAAGAGGCGTGGGGCTACATTCCACAGTCCAGATTGAACAGTATGTTCAGCTGCATGCGGAGGAGATGTTACCCCACCTGCGGTAAACGATGGTCGGTCCAGATAATGACCTTTTTAAAAGGATCAGTCTGATCAACAGATGCATGTATGTATTCCCAGTCAAACATATTAGGCCCTAACGAATTAATTTCATTGGACGGGACTGTATTCTATATGGAGTCTTTGAAACAGTTGAAACATGGTGTGTTTATTTCTGATCAGTGTAGGAGTCAGGAGTAGGAATAAACTTGGCAGGGTTCTGGTCATCTGGCAGGAGGGAAAAATAACCTGAGCACATTTATAAGCTTGGAACGCTTCAGCAGCTTCATTATAATTGATGGTCTCCTGCTTGGATCTCATGCTGTGTGGCCAGTAGCCTAAATGCTTCACTGGTCTCATGCTGTGTGGCCAGTAGCCTAAATGCTTCACTGGTCTCATGCTGTGTGGCCAGTAGCCTAAATGCTTCACTGGTCTCATGCTGTGTGGCCAGTAGCCTAAATGCTTCACTGGTCTCATGCTGTGTGGCCAGTAGCCTAAATGCTTCACTGGTCTCATGCTGTGTGGCCAGTAGCCTAAATGCTTCACTGGTCTCATGCTGTGTGGCCAGTAGCCTAAATACTTCACTGGTCTCATGCTGTGTGTGGCCAGTAGCCTAAATACTTCACTGGTCTCATGCTGTGTGTGGCCAGTAGCCTAAATACTTCACTGGTCTCATGCTGTGTGGCCAGTAGCCTAAATGCTTCACTGGTCTCATGCTGTGTGGCCAGTAGCCTAAATCCTTCACTGGTCTCATGCTGTGTGGCCAGTAGCCTAAATGCTTCACTGGTCTCATGCTGTGTGGCCAGTAGCCTAAATGCTTCACTGGTCTCATGCTGTGTGGCCAGTAGCCAAAATGCTTCACTGTTCTCATGCTGTGTGGCCAGTAGCCAAAATGCTTCACTGGTCTCATGCTGTGTGGCCAATAGCCTAAATGCTTCCGTGATCTCATGCTGTGTGGCCAGTAGCCAAAATTCTTCACTGGTCTCATGATGTGTGGCCAATAGCCTAAATGCTTCAGTGATCTCATGCTGTGTGGCCAGTAGCCAAAATGCTTCAGTGATCTCATGCTGTGTGGCCAGTAGCCAAAATGCTTCACTGTTCTCATGCTGTGTGGCCAGTAGCCAAAATGCTTCACTGGTCTCATGCTGTGTGGCCAGTAGCCTAAATGCTTCACTGGTCTCATCTCATGCTGTGTGTGTGGGGTCTAAATGCTTCAGTGTTCAAAAAATAAATTGATCAACATATTTGAACAGAACAAGCTCATGGGTTTGTGAGAGATTTGAACATTTGTGTACATTTGAGCAGATGTAGGACCACAAGCCCCTCCATTGGGCGGTGATGGTATCCCAGTACACCCCTGATCTAGGGCAAGGGTCCCTGAGGAAGGCCAGCTGTTTCATCAAGGACCCTACATACACACACCCAAGGGCCCTACACACACACACACACACACACACACACACACACCCACCCAAGGGCCCCAACAATCAAGTTAACATACTGCTCATGAATAGTTTTGAGGCACTTGATGCCATTGATACAAATTGTAAAGACATTTGTTTGTGGTAAAAGCGGACATGTTGTCAGGACAGCGTGAAATATAGCGTGTATAGTGTATACTGTTTGTTTGATGTGTGATATGCAGTGTGTTGTTTAGTCAGGCAGAATTGGTCCTCTCCTCCTCTCGCGTGGTCCTCTCCTCTTGTCGCGTGGTCCTCTCCTCCTGTCGCGTGGTCCTCTCCTCCTGTCGCGTGGTCCTCTCCTCCTGTCGCGTGGTCCTCTCCTCCTGTCGCGTGGTCCTCTCCTCCTGTCCCGTGGTCCTCTCCTCCTGTCGCGTGGTCCTCTCCTCCTGTCGCGTGGTCCTCTCCTCCTGTCGCGTGGTCCTCTCCTCCTGTCGCGTGGTCCTCTCCTCCTGTCGCGTGGTCCTCTCCTCCTGTCGCGTGGTCCTCTCCTCCTGTCGCGTGGTCCTCTCCTCCTGTCGCGTGGTCCTCTCCTCCTGTCGCGTGGTCCTCTCCTCCTGTCGCGTGGTCCTCTCCTCCTGTCGCGTGGTCCTCTCCTCCTGTCGCGTGGTCCTCTCCTCCTGTCGCGTGGTCCTCTCCTCCTGTCGCGTGGTCCTCTCCTCCTGTCGCGTGGTCCTCTCCTCCTGTCGCGCGGTCCTCTCCTCCTGTCGCGTGGTCCTCTCCTCCTCTCATGTGGTTCCTCTCTTCTCCCTGTGTAGGAGCCCCGGTCGCGTGGCCACGGTCCCCGCCAGTCCAGTCACATGGTGCCGGTGCGTAACAGCGGCAGCCCCAAGTCTTCCACAAAGACCAAGCAGGCCTTTCTGCTGCAGGCCACCCGCCTCACCAAGTTGGCACGTCACATGTGCCGTGACATCATCAGACTGCGACGCTCCGCGCGGCGCCCCTTTGTGCCCATTAACTGTGGAGCCATAAAGGCAGAGTGTAAGAGCTCCTTCAATTCTTAACTTCTGCCTTATCACACACAAACACGGACACACACACACGCGCGCACGAACACACACACTCATACACGTCGCCCCCTTCACACTGACGCCCCCTTTCACCCCATCCCCCCTGACCTCCCTGGCCCATCCCTTTGTCTGTTTTTCTTTGTTTTTGTTATATTGTATTATTATATTATTATTATTTTGGTTTTGTATTCTCCCCCTGTTTCCAATAAAGACTGCCTGTCCTCATGACTTGAGTTTCATCATCTTTTCATTTGTCTGTCTGTCTGTTTTTTGTTTTGTTTTCTATCACCGTATTCGGTGATAGACTGATTCATAACGTACATGAATATGTTTTCAGAACAACTCATTTTCTACACACACACACACACACACAGGATGTTCCCAATGTCACATAATTGACATGCTTCCGGTACTCTAGGTCAGTGTAGATGACGGTTGCAGAAAGTGTGTGTGTGTGTGTTTGTTACAGGGTTAGTTGAAGGTAGAGCAGACTTGTTTTACTAAGAGATGCTCTATTTTGCACAGCACATTGTTGGCCCCGCTGATGAGCTTTTGTTTGCGTGTTTACTGCAAAGTGTACGGGTGCTTTCTCCAGGGTTATTGTGCGTATGAGTGATCACTGTGATTAAACAGTTTGATTAGATGGCGCTCGTTTGACGACATGAGAGAGATGGATGGTTACAGGGAGAGAGAGAGAGGTAGAGACCCTTACATAGGGTGAGTTCAGGCAGTAGTTGTCGGTGAAGATGTAGTCGATATATCAGCCCTCCATCCTCTGCTTTCGTCAGTCTGAAATTTCATTATCTGCTATTTTTGTGTTGCCATGACAACCCAACAGTGCTCCCATTTCGTCCTTTTTTGCCGTTCTCACATGCCCATATCAAGATGTTCCTCTGTTCCAGGAACAGAGAGACTCACTTTCACCTTTCATTTCAATTTATCTGTCTCTTCTAATTCATATTGCTCTGTCTCTCTCTCTCTTTTACTCTCTCTGTCTCTCTCTCCTCTCACTGTGAATGTGACATTGGTAATTGTAATAAAGTCACAGCTGAAACCATTCTCTCAGAGTCTTTGTGCTTCATGTGTCTGTGTACCTGTCCATTACCTCACCACACTCACTGGTTGGCTGGAGGATTTGACAAGGCCCGCCCCTACTACAGCATGGACGTCGCGTCTGCCTGCTTCCACCCAATCACACTCACCGTTCAATTGGCGTGTGTGCATGCCTGTGAGCATGTGTGTGTGCTTTATTGGTTGTGTAAAATAGTGTGTGTGTGCTTTATTGGTTGTGTATAATAGCGTGTGTGTGTGTGCTTTATTGGTTGTGTATAATAGCGTGTGTGTGTGTGCTTTATTGGTTGTGTATAATAGCGTGTGTGTGACAGAGACCACCTCTTGCCATACCATATAAAAATTAAATAAGGCATCTCTTATTAGGTCAGTGTATTAGAACAGCTAGTGTATGAGTAGTAGGACAGTATCAGTGTGTAGAGCAATAAGGCAGGAGGGGGTGTGGCCAATGTACCAGTGCATCGCAGAGTAATACCTCAGATGCCCCCGAGATGTGTTATTGGTTTTATAAACCAGTTACCAACGCAATTACAGTAGTAAATGGCGACGTGATGTCATCGCCACGGTATCTGGCCTCACAGACCACGGCCGTCATCCAATCACGATTTGTGGTTAATAATGTTAGGAACAGCTGCATCCTATATAAGAGATATAACAAGACGACGAACCAGAGTGCCACACACAGGCCCTGCTGTTAGATGAGTGCCACACACAGGCCCTGCTGCTAGATGAGTGCCACACACAGGCCCTGCTGTTAGATGAGTGCCATACACCGGCCCTGCTGCTAGATGTGTGCCACACACAGGCCCTGCTGCTTGATGAGTGCCACACACCGGCCCTGTTGCTAGATGTGTGCCACACACAGGCCCTGCTGCTAGATGAGTGCCACACACAGGCCCTGCTGTTAGATGAGTGCCACACACCGGCCCTGCTGCTAGATGAGTGCCACACACAGGCCCTGCTGCTAGATGTGTGCCACACACAGGCCCTGCTGCCCACACACCCTGCTGCTAGAGGCCCTGCTGCTAGATGAGTGCCACACACAGGCCCTGCTGCTAGATGAGTGCCACACACAGGCCCTGCTGCTAGATGAGTGCCACACACAGGCCCTGCTGCTAGATGAGTGCCACACACAGGCCCTGCTGCTAGATGAGTGCCACACACAGGCCCTGCTGCTAGATGAGTGCCACACACCGGCCCTGCTGCTAGATGAGTGCCACACACAGGCCCTGCTGCTAGATGAGTGCCACACACAGGCCCTGCTGCTAGATGAGTGCCACACACAGGCCCTGCTGCTAGATGAGTGCCACACACAGGCCCTGCTGCTAGATGAGTGCCACACACAGGCCCTGCTGCTAGATGAGTGCCACACACAGGCCCTGCTGCTAGATGAGTGCCACACACAGGCCCTGCTGCTAGATGAGTGCCACACACAGGCCCTGCTGCTAGATGAGTGCCACACACAGGCCCTGCTGCTAGATGAGTGCCACACACCGGCCCTGCTGCTAGATGAGTGCCACACACAGGCCCTGCTGCTAGATGAGTGCCACACACAGGCCCTGCTGCTAGATGAGTGCCACACACAGGCCCTGCTGCTAGATGAGTGCCACACACAGGCCCTGCTGCTAGATGAGTGCCACACACAGGCCCTGCTGCTAGATGAGTGCCACACACAGGCCCTGCTGCTAGATGAGTGCCACACACAGGCCCTGCTGCTAGATGAGTGCCACACACAGGCCCTGCTGCTAGATGTGTGCCACACACAGGCCCTGCTGCTAGATGTGTGCCACACACAGGCCCTGCTGCTAGATGAGTGCCACACACAGGCCCTGCTGCTAGATGAGTGCCACACACCGGCCCTGCTGCTAGATGAGTGCCACACACAGGCCCTGCTGCTAGATGAGTGCCACACACAGGCCCTGCTGCTAGATGAGTGCCACACACCGGCCCTGCTGCTAGATGAGTGCCACACACAGGCCCTGCTGCTAGATGAGTGCCACACACAGGCCCTGCTGCTAGATGAGTGCCACACACAGGCCCTGCTGCTAGATGAGTGCCACACACAGGCCCTGCTGCTAGATGAGTGCCACACACAGGCCCTGCTGCTAGATGAGTGCCACACACAGGCCCTGCTGCTAGATGAGTGCCACACACAGGCCCTGCTGCTAGATGAGCCAATGTTCCTGCCTTTATTCCGTGTTTGAAATTGCTCCAGAATGTTCCAGAATGTCACTGATGCAGCCCGGCTGCAGTATCTGTCAGTGGTGCTACTGTGTTGTGATTGGTCGGCCGCTGTGTTGTGATTGGTCGGCCGCTGTGTGGTGATTGGTCGGCCGCTGTGTTGTGATTGGTCGGCCGCTGTGTGGTGATTGGTCGGCCGCTGTGTTGTGATTGGTCGGCCGCTGTGTGGTGATTGGTCTAGATATAATGCGGATGTCGGAGGGGCAGGTTGGGCGGCCGCCCAGAGTCCGGACGGCCCAGAGGAGCACCCTGACCAGCGTCCTGCAGTTCCTGGGTAACACACAAAATACCTAAAGAGCAATCTGACACCATCTGTCAGCAGCATGACAACCGGGAGTAATGTGGGCGTCGTTATGTGTGATGTGTTCCAGAGTCCCGCCCCACGACACACCCCCCGCGCTCACACCGAACACTCGGCCTACAGGCCCCTCCCCCTCGCCGCCTCCTCTCTTCCCTCCCTCACGGTCCCCACGGCCTCCTTGGTAAACGCAGCTTCCACCACCACACTAGAGCCGAGCCGGAGAAACGCCCAGGTACACACACACACACACACACAGACACACACACTCACCCGCTCACAATGCATACAATCACACACTTCAATCACTCTATGATGTTATCTCCTGTGTCCTGTAGAAAACCCAGGCCAGACTACGGTTCCAGTGGTGAGTAACACTTGTCTTTTACCAAACACAGGACTTAACATGGGTGGCATTTCTGCCTGACGAAGCAGACCTCCTGGATCAAAATCAAACAGGATAAATGTGTTTCACCTCCGGCTCTACCACCTCATGTGGACACTGTGCTGCCCGGTCCGTGATGCACGTAATTCAATACAACAGGGGCAGTGTAGCGGTGCTGGAAAACAACCTTAGGTCACGTCTGCCAGGTTGAGACATCACTGCTACACTGCCTGAACGGGTATTTGACAGATTTGACGACCATATCACTGGTTGTAACAACCTGGTGACCAATGACACAGTGTGGAAACATGACCGTTGATTTAAAATATACACACCTTTAAGTTGTACGTAAAATTGTACGTTGCCATATTCAATTTGTTTTTGTTTTTCTGTAACGTGTGTTTCTGGAGTAACTGGGAGGCATTTAGTCCTAACCGTTTTTTTCGAATGCCTGAGATAACAAGGTGGGAATATACATTTCTCTGCTTGTGCTAAGTCACTTAAACGTAGGTGTATGTAATCGGTTCTTCTCAGCACAACGGCCGTAGCAGCGGAGGAGGTGGGACCAGGGCCAGCGGTCGGGGCGGGGTCATGATCAGGAAGCGGCGGCCGAACCTGATTGACGCGCCCGACGACAGCTTCTTCCTCGTCTCCCAGGAGACCAGGTAGGTGTGGCCTCTGATTGGCGACTGGGCTGACGATGCGTGTCCTGTGTGTGAATGGAGCGTGACGCCTGATTATGCACGCGACTGACAGCCGATTGGGCTGAAGTGTCCGCGTCCAATTAGGTTAATCACAGAGCACAGAAATAGAATACCAGAGATCACGGAGTAGAAATGCCATTAATTAACGGGTCACACTGCCGAGGCTGAGGAGACTGGGTCCAATTGGTCCGGAGATATCTGCTCTGCGCCAACTTGTGGATCAGTGGATAAATATTTGAACGCCTATGGGGGATTGAAACTGTGATGGGAACAGCGCTAGCACTGAGACCGCTGTCAAGCTGATGAATGGGACTCCACAGGAAACCAAACGGGCTCATCTCATACAAAATACACAATTATGTTGTCTGTACACACCTGTGCCCCGAATCCCAAATAGTCCTCAGGGTAGATGTGCTGATCGGGGACCAGTCCTAATATCGTACTGCGATATTTAATGCTAAATCCTGTACGGGCGCTTCCATTCTGAGAGTCTTTAGGACGACAGGCCGTGACCCCTGACTTCTCGTGTCTGTTGCATCGTGGGTCGGCGTGTTTCCCTTCCTGTCAGTGACTGGCTGCTTATCTCATTTCAGTGCTGCAGCCGGTACACGCCTGCTTACGGTAAGCCCCCCATCCCGCATACACACACACTCACACAAAAACACTCCAGTGCGCACACACACACACACACACATGTAGCCACGCACACAGACATGGCCTGTGTGTAACCTGTGGAGTCTGTTTCTCACTTGCAGTGTGCAGTCCAAACTGATAGTGCTCTAACAGACACAGTGTCCATTATTCGTGGCCACTCACCTTCTTCCCTGGTTGAGTCCAACCATCAGGGATTGATTTAGCATTATTGAATCAACCCCCATCACACTGAGTGTGTGTGTGTGTGTGCTTAGGTATCAGCCCACCATATTATGGCCTGGACATATAAATGGTCTGGACCGTGTTAACAGGCCGACTGTGTTAGGTCTTTCAATGGCAGGCCTACATAGGTTAATCATTTGGTAGCTTGCTAGGTCCTCCTCTGTGAGCGGTCATGGGCAGCCTAACAGTGGGACAGGGGAGGTGTTTTCTCTAAACCTATTTGTTTTTGTTATTGTGCATTCAATTTGTGTGTGTGTGTGTTTGTGTGTTTGTACCAGAGGACTTCCTATTCCCAGAATCCCAGCTGGAATATGCTAATACATATAACCAGATTGGACGATGCTAACTACAAATGATGGAGATGCCTTGTGCTTTATTAGAAACCAATTAGAATGTAAGACAGAGGTCAGCGTCGAGGTGTACGCTCAGTGGAGTGTGTGTGTGTGTGTGTGTGCGCGTGTGTGTGTGTGTCAGATGAAATGCAATGTTTCTAAGCAGGGAGAGATTAGTCTCTCTAGAGCCAGCGGACAGATAGGCTGCCACATGAATAATGTTAATATGTTGCCGTACGGCTAATGTTATTACTGTAGATATTAGCTGCTACTGTAAAAATGTTCCATGTATTATTTACCACATGGCAACGATGTAATCAAATGTCCGATTTGTAATTGATATTGTGAACGCGCGACTTAATACGTTATCGGTGGCCGTCAGTTATGTTGACACAGGTTGCTATTTAACATGCCTGCCAGGTATCCCCCGGGTCTGGCACTGTTCGACAAAGAAATAATCTATGAAAACCAACTGTTAATCTGGTTTGTTTGGCTTAATCAAAACGTGTAAAACTTCTCGGATCGGCAACCTCGCCAGAACGAGTCTCCCAAATTCGACGTTACAGAGCAAAATTCCCCATGTTTCCCTACACATAGAGCTGTTGCACCAGGTCTGGGTGAATATATTAAGGGAAAGGCACTCGACGTTCTTTGCCACGCAGCTCACACTCATACATTTTCCATGACTCTGTGACTGGTCCAGCCTCACCCGATGGGGGGATCAATATTACTTTATTATATCACCCAGAGAAACTCTATTAAGATCATCACTCTCTCTAACCCAGTCAACCTCACTCACCCTCTCCCTTTAGTTGATGCAGTGAAACAAGCGAAACAACACAAAAGGCACGTACACACTTGCCCGGTATCTTTATTAGCCTGCACTAATTCAGTCCCAGCGTGTGTTGCACTGGAGATAATTGACGTGTTTTTTTCTGTTGAGATAAAAAGATAAACAACCCCAGAGAGAAAATGGGAGACCGGGAAGAGCAAGGCGCGAGCGAGTTAGCGATCTTGCTGTAGCGATGGCCCTTGTTTGCAAATGACACCCTATTGCTTAATTGTGTTTATTAATAAAAAGAGGTTCAGAAAACGTTATGAAAAGCTGAATGTTTTCTAATGTTCCCTGAGTCACCTCAGTGGTTGTGTGTCTGTCCACTCTGATGGCCTGTCCTCCCTCTCCAGGAGGGCCAGACGGCAGCTGTCTCGATCCCAGCTGAGGCGCGCCTGTCGACAGCCATGTGAGCAGATCACCCTGCGCAGGGCCTCCCAGGCACCACAGCAGGGGCTTCTCCATGCCCCTCCACACCCCCACCCCAGCCTTCGGATGAGGGGGCCCATCGTCATCCATGACTGACCTTTGACTTCTGACCCCTTATGTCTCCCATGTCTGTCACCCCGCCTGTGCTTAGCTCCTCCTGCGGGACCAGCTCCTTCCTCCTAACGTAACAACTATGAACTTCTGCGGAATCTGACATTTCAACTCTGCAGGAAGTGATGTGCTGCATTTACCCGGAACACACAGAAAGTAGTTCCCACATGTACAGAGCAAACTTTCATATGACAGAAACCCACGAGAATGTATGTGTCTTAGTGCTAGTGTAAAATGACGTGTGTGTGTGTGTACGAGTGTGTGACTTCGATGATGTTTTTATTCTTCTGTACCTGCTGCATGTCAATGAGTGGTGTTGATAAAGTGAGTCAGAGAGATCTAAGCCGATATCAACTTACCTGATCGGTTCAATTGGATTTCATAGAACGGTTTGATAACCAACAAGGTCACCTTTTTAAAAGATAACTGCATCATTCCGTGGCGTGCAGCTCCGAGACCCTGCTAGCCTCTGAGTCAACAACATAATGTAGAAATTCGCTCCTCTATGTCAGAGCCATTGTATATTACGAGACCCATGCCACCCCTGTACAGTCTAGCCATTATATTTCTGTGCTCCACTAAGCCCTGCACTTGCCCAGTGCACTTCCCATTTGCTCAACCGAACCTGGAACTGTCATTGCGGATCTAACCTGAACCTATACGTAGTAGAACACTACTTATGGCCAGAGCCGGCCAGTGCACTTGGGTCTATTTAGGACACGTCCCCTGCAGTAGCATGCCTCTAAAGTCAAATCTCCTGATCAGCTGATCAGTGATTCCTCCACAATGTTTATGTTGGTGTTCCTGTTCGTCACGTGTTGAAATATGAAATATGCTGATGATTAAATACACAACACATTGCAGACGTTCCTTTCCTCGACTTCTTAATATTTCATTTTTTTTCATCGCTTGTAGTGTCCTCTCAAGATGGCGTGAAGTGTGTATTAATTAAAATCTCCTGTTCGTAGGTGCGTGTGTTTGTAGGTGCGTGTGCCGGTTTGTTATGATGAAAACTGAGTTTTTATGGCAAGGTATTTGTTATCCTAATGGCATTGTAAATATACTGGAAACACGGCGCTCAGAAATAATAAACACAACCACTGTAGAGTGAACACACAGCACACCAATCACGCTATGTTTACCACATCTGATGTGTGAGCGCGTGTGTGTGTGTGTCCTTATATGTGTGTCTAAGTGTTCGCGGGAAAATCGAGATGAGGGACAAGAAGGTAGTTGTGGGAGTGTTTTTGTATGATACTGGTAGAAGTGTTACCCGTGTTTCCTGTGCTTGGGTCTGTTTGGTGAGACCTTAACAGACACACCTCTTTCCCCAACGATGATCCAGATAAAGATCGTCTTGGGGAGCATTTTACTCCCAAGTGGGCCATTTATTTTATGTTCCATCACTATATAAAATATATTCCCGTTGGATAAACAGATTTCAGTGCTATCTGATTAACATGTATTTTTTAACACAATTACCGAGTAGTTGTTCCTATTCTTGATGTAAACAATTAACATTTTGGGTTATAACGAATGTTAAACAACCTTCCATCTGGTAACATATATTCAATACATTTTTTATATCAACGACAATTCAATTAAAATTTTTCAAGTGTACATTATCAACTGTATATTATAATATTATAGCTCCGTTTTAGACTCCGGTCCAGCAACAGGGCTAACGTTAGCTATCCACAACCAAAACTAAGCTGCCGGCTAGACCTAATTACATTTGAAGCTTCTTCAGAAAATCACTAAATTAATAAACTCTCTGAATCTGAGGGGTGTCTAACATGTCAAAGCTAGTTTTCCTTGGGATCCGATCCCTTCCACGGCTTTATAGACAAGCCCGAACACGAACGTCAGCCTTAGAAAAAGTGTAGCTCAGAAGATTTTTGTGGTAAGCTGAGAAATAAAATAAACCAACGCATATCAAAACACGATGAGAATAGGATTGAAAACCACCTTAAACTCCTGAATGCACCAATGGCCAAGCTGAAAGACATAGAGACCTTAACAACGTCAGAACTATTCCCAGATTCAAATAAGAAGAACTATTCCCAGATTCAAATAAGAAGCAAATACAAAGGTAAATATGGGAGGAAAGTAGAGGGAGACTGAGGGTGAACTGAGTTAAACTGCATTTAATAATTTACTGTGTAGCTCTTCCAGAAAATGTGAATTAATGGTTCTGGGTTTTAATATGAACAAATATAGTTAGCGTAGGTATCCTTATAATTATTTTTTCTGTAGAGAATAGTCTGTAATACACATATTGTGCTTTCCAGTTGGCTATGGATTGGTCAGTCTATAACGTTAAACCATCTGAATAAACCAATAAATTAAACATTCATTTTTCATATAAAAACGCAAAGCAAACAGCCTAATGTACTGATCAATATAATGAGTTTTTTCACAAGAAAAGCTCAAAAGCTGGAAATAATTACATATTATAGGCATAACCAAAGATAAAGAAAATTGGCGTGTGGCAAGTATTGTATGAAAAACGAAATTGTATGACAGAACACATGAGGTACAGTATATGCCTGCTCTGTTTTATTTTTTTTAACCCCAGGTATAATATAATATATATAATATAATAGTAGCTGCTGCTATGGCAAGTGCTAATGTGGTTCTTAATAAATTCAACAAAAACAAATGCCAAATCTAACTCAGACAACCCAGCAAAAACTAATTTATGGAAAGTGCTTCACCGCTATTGCGCGTGCTCGTCACACAAACATTTCAATCTGACAGAACACAACTATTTATTTGTCAGACTTTTGTTTACCCCTAAAAACAACTGTTGAATTCCCTGTGCTTAGCCTTAGCCTAATATGTTAGGGTCAAAGGACACATTTAACTTTAACTAACTCTATCTATGCCCACACCCCATAGCAACGGCTCTGCTAACTCTATCTATGCCCACACCCCATAGCAACGGCTCTGCTAACTCTATCTATGCCCACACCCCATAGCAACGGCTCTGCTAACTCTAACTATGCCCACACCCCATAGCAACGGCTCTGCTAACTCCATCTATACCCACACCCCATAGCAACGGCTCTGCTAACTCTAACTATGCCCACACCCCACAGCAACGGCTCTGCTAACTCTAACTATGCCCACACCCCATAGCAACGGCTCTACTAACTCCATCTATACCCACACCCCACAGCAACGGCTCTGCTAACTCCATCTATACCCACACCCCATAGCAACGGCTCTACTAACTCCATCTATACCCACACCCCATAGCAACGGCTCTACTAACTCCATCTATACCCACAGCCCATAGCAACGGCTCTGCTAACTCCATCTATACCCACACCCCATAGCAACGGCTCTGCTAACTCTAACTATGCCCACACCCCACAGCAACGGCTCTGCTAACTCCATCTATACCCACACCCCATAGCAACGGCTCTACTAACTCCATCTATACCCACACCCCATAGCAACGGCTCTACTAACTCCATCTATACCCACACCCCATAGCAACGGCTCTACTAACTCCATCTATACCCACACCCCATAGCAACGGCTCTGCTAACTCCATCTATACCCACACCCCATAGCAACGGCTCTGCTAACTCTATCTATGCCCACACCCCATAGCAACGGCTCTGCTAACTCTATCTATGCCCACACCCCATAGCAACGGCTCTGCTAACTCCATCTATACCCACACCCCATAGCAACGGCTCTACTAACTCCATCTATACCCACACCCCATAGCAACGGCTCTGCTAACTCCATCTATACCCACACCCCATAGCAACGGCTCTACTAACTCTATCTATACCCACACCCCATAGCAACGGCTCTACTAACTCTATCTATGCCCACACCCCATAGCAACGGCTCTGCTAACTCTATCTATGCCCACACCCCATAGCAACGGCTCTGCTAACTCCATCTATACCCACACCCCATAGCAACGGCTCTGCTAACTCTATCTATGCCCACACCCCATAGCAACGGCTCTGCTAACTCCATCTATACCCACACCCCATAGCAACGGCTCTGCTAACTCTATCTATACCCACACCCCATAGCAACGGCTCTGCTAAATCTATCTATGCCCACACCCCATAGCAACGGCTCTGCTAACTCTATCTATGCCCACACCCCATAGCAACGGCTCTGCTAACTCTATCTATGCCCACACCCCATAGCAACGGCTCTACTAACTCCACCTATACCCACACCCCATAGCAACGGCTCTGCTAACTCTATCTAACCCTAACCACCCTTTTCCTCTCCCTCTATATTAGATATATGTGCTGACTCAAAGTATGATTTATCACATTCTGCGTCACAGTCTTCAACAACACAATTAATGACTGTTCCAGTCTCATAATCCCAAATGAACAAACTTCATCATGACTGCTGGAGAATGCTACGCTAAACAATGGATCATAAAATGAGCCTCCAGTCCCCGATTCCACAGAGGCATTACATTTTGAAAACCACAGATGCATGAGGGAAATAGAATTACACGGAGAAGGTAACTACAGTATGCAGTTACAACACCAGTCATTGTGGGTTTCTGGGTGCTGCACTGGTGGAGTGATTGGTTGTGTTACTCAACATTGGTAAAGCTATATAGGGCATTGTTCTGGTTTCCCCAGTGCATAGGAGATATTCCTAACCAACTAGACAACACAGCAGTATATATACATTATACAGCAAAAGTAGTTTTACTCAGTCCAAAAGGAATAGTGTGAGCAGGATATAAAATATACGCTTAGTATTTTTATTACATTTGAATGAATGTACAGCAAGCACAACCATTTCCGTAGGTCCTATTATGCAACCAGGTTATTTTTAGTTTTTTATTTGTTATTTATCCCCCTCCAATATTTTTGTTTGTTTTTCAATTAAAGGTTGAAAAAGTTTACATGATTTTTCTTTGTCTCATTTTTTACATGACACAAACCTGGCATTTTAAGGGGTGTTTAGACTTTTTATATCCACTGTTTGCGAGGATGCTGTTCATAGACTTCAGCTCAGAATTCAATACAGTCATCCCCTCTGGTTACCAAATTCCAAGACCTTGGGATGAGCCCCTCTCTTTGCAACTGGGCTCTAGACTTCCTAACCAACAGACCTCAGTCTGTCAGGTTGGACAACCTCATCTCCGGTCTGTGTGCTTAGCCCGCTCTTGTACTCTCTCTTCATCCACAACTGCGTACCTCTCAACAGCTCCAAGGGTTAGGTTCTAGTGAGAATTACAGAAAATGGTGGTTCTAGTAAATTACTGATTTTTTTTTATGTGTTTCCAGGTCAAGTAATCTGGTAGCTGAAAGCCTACTGTTGTTACATTTGTTAATGAGCAAGAGCTTTTTTTTTAAACAATGTGAAAACCAGAAAAACATTGGTCTCATTATACCCATAATTTGCTAACATATTTACCACATCATAAAAGTTGTAAATGTTTTGTGCTACACTCCCCACAAGGAGCAACCTTGGTTTCGAATATCTGTTACTCTACTCTGGCATTGCCACAATGACTGGGGAAGACTGATGGGTTGTGGCAGTACAGAGATGGTCTGCCCCCTGGTGGGGAAAGACAGATCGCAGTGTACATTATTATGAATATGAAACAGGTGCCTTTGTACGTTAATCAAAAAACGTGAAGTGAATCGTTTCTAATGGTTAAGAGACTCTTAGAGACTCACACTGACTAACAATGTTAATTTTTAAATCAATCAGATGTCATTGGTCAATGCATATTGGTGTTAAAGAAATTGCGTTACCTGACTAAATGCAGTCTATTAGTCAAAGATAAAGAAACTAAATGTAATAGCTTTTTTATACTACTGAAAGAAAAAGAAAAACATGTTAAGTATAAGCTCTTGTGTTTTTATCAGTTTGGACCGGGGGATGTAGTTACTTGAATCCTATTTTTAATGATGAATGTTATGTTATCACCTCAACCACCTGTAAAAACTGAAGGGAAACTGCTAATCTAGCCTTTTCGGGCCCAAACTACCTGAGAAAAGTGCTTAAAGCAATTGATCAGGACAGCAAAAAGTGCAAAAACTTGTGAGAGGTTCTTATGTTTTACAAACAGTTATTGATATCTTGTGAGACAGCTGTGAGAAACATCACACAGAATAACTTGCAAATAACTGTGTCATTGTGAATCCTGCTCCCACACAGGCCAGGAGCGTTGTGGAATGTGGAGCAGCTGGTTAGCACAGTCTGGGTTGGGGGGAGTAATATGTTTTCCTTGCCTCCTTGTTCTCTAGTAACTCCTTCACATATCCTGAGAACCTATAGGTTGAATTGAGGGTATCTATGGAAATATCTCTTTCAGTTTGCCTCTGTTAGCCAGGAACATTTTGAAACTGTTATTTATCTCATAGCCACCAGTAGGATGCGCTGGTGGTAATCCATGTGATATCTGGATCCAGCTGTATATTGTTAAAAATGTGTTAGAGCATTGTAGAAAGAAACGAAAGGGTTGTTGGCATGGATGCCCATGAAGAAAGCTTACAGCAATTGTCAAATTTCCCAAATGTATTGGATTATATTTTGATGATACAATTGGATATGTCGATATAAGGAAACAATGTTAAATAACAGTAACATAAACAAAGGCGATGTGCTCTATGTTATCTGTTTGGTTGAAACACTACTGAGGGGAACATTCGCATATATTTTTTAAGAAGATTTCACAAAAAATGTACATGAAAATCTCTCACCAATTACTGTTATTGTTGTCTAGGAAAGCAAGGGTTCCCAGATTTTGCAAATATACCTGAAAATCTGTCAAAGCAGTTCATTAGTAAGCAAGGTGGCAATGAGTGTATGCAACAATTAATTCCTACATAATGGATCAGTACTCATGTGTCAGGTACGTTGCATACGGGGGTGATAGCAGGGTATGCAGGGTTCTTGAAAACCTGACACCGTTAAAAATTGCATGCTCCAGGTGAGGCTCGAACTCACAACCTCGGCATAGCTCTACTGAATACTGCTGTATAAGTACCGCGCGCTAACCGATTGCGCCACTGGAGCTCCCTGGTTACCAGTCAGGAACACAGCTCAAGAACGCCACCACAGCAACAACACATCTACTGTGTTCCCTTTTGATTCATTTGTCTTCCTCAGGATGTGCGTCAGTGTGTTTTAGAGACCAAGTGACCACTTAAAATTTAAATAGTTTTGGTTAGAAAATGACCACTTCAAATGTAAATAGAAAATGACCACTTCAAATGTAAATAGAAACGTATAAAGTCAGGCAAAAGCTACTAAACCAAGGCTTCATACCATTATTATAGGTGTAGGCACCAGTGTATCTGAGTCTGTCGTGGCCCCATCTGCCATGAGGTATTTTGCTTTATTAACTCTTTACGATACAAACAGTAAAAATAAGCAAACAGAGTCATTAATACAGAAAAAAATCTCTAAGTCAAGAGCAGAGCCAGGGGGAGTTTCAAATACATTAAAATAGAGCATAACTGAATGGTTTTAGCAGCTTTCTTATTTTTTGAATCATAGATGGTTTTGATGTACTGTTCCGTCTCCCTACCGAAAGCAATAAAAGTAAGTTTCGAGTTACTAAATTCGGCTTTGTGAATATGTTATTTCCCTAAAATGATCAATACATTAATCAGTTATATTTCTTTCTGTTTCTTACCTTTGTTGTCATGGAAACCAAGCAGTACATCTATCCACAACAAAGAAAAATCAGAGACAAGTTTATCAGTAATGTATTGAGAGAGATCGTTCTAGAAAGTGGTGGTTTAAGGACATTGCCAGGCACCAGGTAATGCTCAAGCCAACTGTTCAATGCCCGCTGACACAGAGTAAAACATTTAGATTCAAATGCTAAAATTTGAGTTTCTTGGCAGAGTCTTTACTACCGAAATATGTGCAGTCACGCATTAGAGCAGTCTAATCTTGGTTTACTTAAAAAAAATGTAATGTTATTTGGAAAAAGCCGCTTTTGCAGTATTACCAATTATGATTACTTACAATATACATTCAATTGTTCTCATTGCAAAAATTGTTCTCATTGCAAAAAGCCTCAAAAGGAAGGAGCTACTAACCTTTGGTTATGAAAGAGCCTGACAGAAAAGTTAATTATATTAAAACAAATCACGCTGTGCGTCAACTAGGGCATAAGTTTAATCTCTATGGGCAATACCTACCATCCTACCAGGGTTTGAATTTGTTCCTGGCTATCAACCTAAACAAGACTAATGGGCTCTGGTAGAAACCTGGCACTGTTCATTACAACCATGGTTGTTTTTTGTGGCCTGCTGGCAATGACTGGAATGGAACTTTACCATCACATAAAACACACCATATGGGCTTTTGTGAACACATCATGCAAAGATCAAAATGCCAATCTGATTCCCTCAGAAGAAAGATTACAGAGAAATTCACATCATTCCACTTCCCAACAGATCATCTAGAAATTGAAGGAATTCCAGGATACTGGCAAGCCTATGCTTCTACCAGAACACCAGGGTTACATGAAGGAGTTTCCAGGCTGCTCTTGAAGTGCATGAGTCAACTGTCAGATTGGGATGGCACCAACGTGGCCTACGAGGGTGAAGGAAGAAGCCTCTGATATCCAACAAGAATATCAAGACACGCGTAACATTTGCCAGACAAAACATCTGGGAAGACCACAAGTGTTGTAATAATGTGCTCTGGACAGATGAGTCAAAGGTAGAGTGGTTTAGCTGCAACGCCAGACTCCATGTTTAGAGAAAATGAAACACTGCCTTGGTTACAGAAGCACCTAATACCCACCATTAATCAAGGAGATAGTGGCAAAAAGGTTTGGGACTGCTTGTGGGCCGGGCCAACTTGTCATCATGAAGTAAACTCTGTAATCCATGTTGTACCAGAGAATTCTTGATGAGATTGTGAGGTCATCTGGCAAAAAGCTGAATTTTACATGGATCTTTTAACAGGACAATTATCTTAAACACACATGAAAAGCTACAACAGAATGTCTCAAACAGAAGAAGAAAGGTAGAGTTTCCGAATGGCATATAGTCAAAACCCAAATCTCAAAGAAAATGCTGTAGGGAACTTGATGTGTTCCATGAATGCAAGAAAGCCCTCAAAGTGCTGCAACGATTCAAGTTTTTCTGATAGGTAAGTAGCATAGAACCTAAGCAATGGAAAAATTATTATTTTAATACGATGAGTAATTTTTCACACTATGTCTTCCATCTGGACTTGGCCTTTAGCCAACAATGCCTTGGGCCAACTGATAAATCTGGTGGGGGATCCATAACAGTATGGGCAGCCATTATATGGGAGTCATTGAGTCCTATATGGTCTGGTCTGGTGATTCATCTGATTCAAGTCACAGCCATTATTTTCAAAGCTGGACTAGTAGGGAGCTATGTCAAAGCAGAACTTAAATTGTTTTCGCTTTTGGCTTCAAAAACGGATGGGGTGGGGATTAGCCCAATAAGGAATAAATCCAAGTCGCAAATCGGGGGGTGCAAAGTAATATGGGGATTTCGTTATATTAGGTTACTCCCACTGAATTACTAGGTTACACCCACTGATATCCGTGCATGGGTATGGCGTCATTATGTTGAGTGTACTTACAATGGAAGAAGAGTGAACTACATACAAACTTTATCTCAGAGTTTGTGTTATTTCATTCGTTATCTTTTGTCAACATATAACACTCGGTTCCAGCGGACCACTTGCGGAGACTGAAATACCATTTGATTTGATAAGGATTAAAATAGGTTGAGAACATAAAAAAAGGTTTGGGACTGCTTGTGGGCGGTGAATTACACGAATTTGAAGACTGAAGTGCCTCGAAAATAGTTTGAAATGATTTGGTTGCGGTCAACAATGAGATACTTGGTGGTTTAGAAAGCTGCTGAGTGCAGTTACAGACACATGAATACATACACAGTCATAGTTTTGGTTTCAGTAGCCAGCGCTTGTTTATAGAGGGCCATCATTATGGTTTCATTATCATGATTAAGAATGCTGCCTAGGACAATTACAATATAGTTGATCTAAGCTCTACGTGGTACAAAGTGAAACATAATACAAGTGATTTCATGCTTGAGGTTTATTTGAGGGATGATATTGTAACGATTGCTGTTTGCTGGCAGTATGCAGGACACAAACGCAGAGCTTCCAAAATAACACGTCTTTAATTATTCACGGCGAACAGGAAACAGAGACGACGCTTCGTCGTTACAAAATAACAGTGGTTGGACAACAACCAAAACCGTACTGTTAACCAGGAAAACATAGCTCAGGCAAACACACGTACGAACATTACAAAGTAGTCAAACTCTATGATCCGCACTGGACCACCGAAACACAGCAACCTAAATACTGTCCCTGATTGCTACAACTCGACACAGATGCGTCGGCAGCACAGGTGCATTTAATGTCTTTGATGAGTCCTTCTCCGCTGACAGGGGGTGTGTCACTCTGACACAACGCGGGACAGAAAGGTCCGATTGTTACAGATATGTGCTAATTGTTTTAAAAAATCCAGATCATTACCTGATCCCAGTAATGACCCGTATGTGGCCAAGACACTTCCTGAACACTTTTCTGTTTATAACTTCTTCGTATTCTCATCAACTAAAAAAAGGCATCAATTAATATATGTATATATATATTCTATATTATATTTATTCTTATTTATTTTTGTTATTTAGCAGAGGCTTTTATCCAAAGTGACATTATGTACAGTATGCCCCAGGGGCCTTTCTCTAACACACAAGGGCATTTAGCCCACCCTGGAATCAAACTGGTTACAGTCTGAGCCACCTGACCCCCTAAGTAGAAAATTAATTCCAAGTCCTCTTCTGTCCATTTTCTAAAGTCAGTTTCCTGTCATGAACCTAAACATGAATGGCGTGAGAGCTTGAGACTTGATGCCTCTCTGTACATCTGTACAGCAATCTCTATTTCCTCTTCATTCGGGGTGGGGACTTGTAACCAGTCTCTGAAGAGGCCCTGTTGTCATTTACCCAGGCAACAGGTTCCCACGGGTCAACAACACACCTTGGCAACTGAAATGAAAGATCACCAGAATCACATAGAACCTGGACATGACAAGATTATTATTTTATTTAACTCTCTTAATAATGATTACATTATTAATGATTAAATAGTGTATATAGGTTTTTGCCTGCTTGGATGTAGTGACTGGTGAATCAGTGTCATCATGCCAAGCATCAGCAGCAGAATGTGCCAAGCACCTATCAGGTTCTAACGCATTGTACGCTTCTACTTCATCTAGTTATCACCATAGACTGTATAAAGTTAACCCACCGTCACAGACTAGGGCTGGCTAACAATATACCTCGTCCGGTATAGCTACCTACCTTTAAACGTACCTTGGTCTCTGTTCTGTAACTTGCAAACTATTTGAATCTCAGATTACAATCAATATTTTTATTATGTTTTTAATTATTATTAGCCACAGTTTGTCATAAGGAAGCACTTACCGACATCTCGACATTGACCATATATTTTTTCTTCGTAAACGCACGCACTTAATAACAAAAACAGACCAGGCAGAAATAGCAAACATTAATGTGCGTAACGTAATATAACAACCCCCCCCGTCTAGTGACAGATATACCCGTCTCATTGAGTAGGTTAAGTGGATCTTATCCTGTCCATTTGAATACAATGTGGATCTTATCGCTTGGAAACCATTATGTCAGTAGGGCCTGTCCTTCACAGAAAATCCAATCAATTCAATTCATTTAATCTTTTTTGTGACATCAACTCTTAAGTTTTTATTCCATTGGTGCAAAAAAGACGCTAACTGCAGATAAAAAAATATCATATGGTCAGACATTAGAAATTATATTGATAGAAATATAATGGCAATATTTTAGATGGTAACAATAATGCAATGTTCCAGACACCTTCTTTTATTATTAGGCAAATTATTTTATACTGATAATTTATGGAAACAATGTTTGTGCCAAATCCCTGGTAAAGAAACATTTACATTCTGATTCTTTCTAAGAAGGCAAATTATTTCCACTATGCAAAATAAACATACAATAACAATAACAGCGGATGTGGACGGGTAAATGTGGGGGTAAAAAAGGCCGTGGACATTGAATAAGAGTTGTTGAGAAATGTAACGCATATTTTTACACATAGGTGAGGTGGTGGTCAGCACACGTCATTGGTGAAAACAAACGCATCTGCGAAACGTTAGAAGAGGAACAAACGTCAACTAATGAACGAGCAGATTTGAACGGGGGCAGAGCTGAGTGACAGTCACATAAGCAAATCAGCGTTACCACCCCCGAAAATGGTTGACCAATCACAGAACGAATACCAAAAATAGCGCCTCCTCGTTTAGCACCCTAAAGGACGAAAGTGCGAGATTCTCCTGTTTAGCCCGCTAATATAACTATTTCTAACTGTCTATTTGTGGGGAAACGTACAGAATTGTTCTTTGCTTGACGTGAGAGACATAGATGGTGTCAAAGATGCGTAAAAACCTACGCCATCCAAGCAGGGAACCGCCGAGAGAGGAATTATCGCTGCTCATCTGACTGAGGCCAAACTCGCTGATTTTGTTTTGTCAAATAAGGAAACAAATTACGATAGCTGGCTAGCTAACTAGCTAGCGGGACATTTCACCACGAAAACACACTAACCCGGGGATCTCAACACATCGTCATTCGTTTCACAGTTGGAATCGTAAGTATACGCGGAGAGGTTAAGTTAGTGTGGGGTAATCGTTGTGTTGGCTGGCATGCTAGCGTTAGCATGGCCTGTGTTACCTAGCTAGCATTTACCGTTGGCTATCATGCTAGTAGCATTTACCGTTGGCTATCATGCAAGTAGCATTTACCGTTGGCTATCATGCAAGTAGCATTTACCGTTGGCTATCATGCTAGTAGCATTTACCGTTGGCTATCATGCTAGTAGCATTTACCGTTGGCTATCATGCTAGTAGTACACACCGACGCTGTGGTCACGGTTGTTATTGCCTCGCGCATGATTCTGTTTAACGTTTGTTTCATTAGCAACGAACACATCGCAACACTACTTCCGCACCTTACTGCTTTGGCTTAATCTGCGTTTGATCATATGTGGTATACACAAGGTATACTAGTTGTTCAACATTTTTGGTTTGATTGTCAACCTTGTCTAAAGAAAGGTACGTCAATGTAATGTCCAGTACGTTGCGTGGGCAGGAACATAATATAATTACTAATTATATATAATGTAGTTATTTTCAGATACTCTAGTTAATGCATAGCAAGTTAACGTCACTAGTCAGTTATTTCCCTCGGACTAAACAAGGTTAGATTGCAATCAGTAATGTCTGGTTTGTAGTGTTTTTTTGTCAGTTCTTTGAAAGAAACAAACAATACCACTGGAAATGCCTTAAACTGGAATCTCACGATTCGCACAAGGACAGGTGGCATGAACCAAGCAAATTATCCCAAACCCACGTTTTGTCTACCTTGGCTAATGTTGGCATGTAATTGACGTTAACCATTAACTATGTTGCATAAACTTTCCCAGCTAGTGAGACAGGAAGGGTGTGTGTGTGTGTCTGACCCCCAAGGGATGAGGTCAAAGTCACCTGTTCACACTGCATGAGTGACATTACCCAAACTCTGATCCCACTGTTCTATAGGGAGATAAGGACACACATGCATACGTTGGAGTGACTCTGAAAGATAAGTGTTATTATGTTAACGATGTCATCCACACGGCCCGATCTTTATCACTACTGTAAGGCAGGGAATATATAGAAAGTGAGGGAAGTGGAGTATGAGGTCAAGCATGTGGTCACATCCAGTAGGCACAAATTGTAAAGGTTTTTGAACATCAATGTTATTATTATTTTAATAGAACGGTAACCATAGCGTCGGAACAGACACTGGTGTTTTCCCTGCCTTTTGCAGAGCTACAACTAACAGTGTTGATAGATAACTTAAGTCATCATTATCTGGTGCTGGACTTTAGATCTGAATGAATTGGATACGTTTCACCCATTTTGCATGATGGAAAGATGCAAGCAATTATACGGTTTTACATCAATCCAGTGTCACCCAGTCCTTTTATAAGATCAGTGTTTACGTTATTACTGGCTAACACAAAATTATTTTCGTTTTTTATTTCATTAGTTTTGGTAATGTAAGTACTAACAATGTTCCACCGACTTTTAGAAAATATTGAAAAAACAAACAATCCAGCTAATGATTTTACAAGTGATGTAGTAACTTACCTAGTGTCTTTAAAATAAAACACAAAACCATGTGAAACAGTAAGTGCACCCCTCTGGCTATTTTTTTCGAAGTATTTGGACACATGGTTATTTTAGCTAACGTCAAACTAAATTAATTGGTAAAGCAAACTCAAATTTAACAAATGACAAAATCTATCTTTGAAACCATTTATGCAATTACAACAAACAAATGCAGTTTGTACTCCATTAGCTTTACCATCACATAGAATGGCTAATGTTTAGATCTGGAACAATGTGATTAACAATCTTCATAGAGGAACTTTGGAACTTTACATAAAGATTAGTAACCTGCGTTTGGTCATAATCATTAGGGTTTTCCAGTTTCGTTTTGGTAACACATGATGCCAAGATCGCAATACCAAAAAAAGATTATTGACAAATTTTGATTTTACGAATAAACTTTTCAATGGATCTTCTACAAATGGAGAACATTCAAGAACCCTATCAATCTACATCGCACATGTCCACCCAATATTTTGCCCAAGAGCGGATTGAAATATGCTCGTGAAGAGATTTGAAGAACCCCAGGGTAACATCATGGGATCAATGTCAAATAGCATCAGTCAGCTGTCGGAACGAGACCGCTCAAACATATTAAAACATCACTATAGAACATTTAAGAACATCACCGACATTTGCCAGATAACATCTGGATGAAGATACTGAATAGGGGGAGTTGTTTGGCTGCTGTGTTAAATGCCGTATTGACCAAAACTACACACTGTTTTTGAACAGATGCGTCTTGCATCAGCAATAAAGCATAAACGCAATGGCATTGTGGTGTGGGGCTGCTTTGCTGCCCTAGGGCCTGTCTAACTTGTCAGTGGGTCAACCCTGAATTCTTTATTTTACTGGATAATGCAAGTTCATAATTTGAACCCAACATGGATTATGCAATAAGACATTTATCCAAGACACAAGTCGAGTTACACCAGTATGGCTGAAATGGAAGAAATGTGGTTATGGATGTTAGAACGATCTAGTCAAAGCTCAGCTGTCTATCCTATCAGTGCTCTAGAGGAACTTGTGGGTTGTGCATGCTAGAAAGCCCTCGAACATGACCCATTTGAATCAGTCCTTTAAGAATGGCCAAGAACTCCACCCACTCAATGTATCTCGTCTAATAGACAG
The DNA here is from genome assembly GCA_029465975.1 of Dallia pectoralis. NCBI lineage: Eukaryota > Metazoa > Chordata > Actinopteri > Esociformes > Umbridae > Dallia > Dallia pectoralis. The sequence goes on from CM055759.1 coordinate 9,174,420, forward strand.
TCAAAGGAAATGGCTACATTAAGTTCTAGATAGAAAACGTAGCGTAATATGTCCTTAGTTAGCAGAAAATGTAATCAAATATCTCACTAGATCCTGCCTGTTGCTATTCTGGCTTCTTAATTGTCGTAGTTTTACAATAACTGAAATCATTTTATCAACTTATTAAGTCGACAGCAGTTTTAACTTTGTTTCTTGTGTCACATGCACAGAATTGCAGGTGTAGTTGCTAATACAGTGACAATCTTATGCCATGTCTCACGTTATTTTCAGAAAGTTACCTCAAATGACAATGTATTAAACATCAAAGAAACTGTTTCCCTGAATGGAGCTGCTTTAAAGTTCCTGCCTGTGAATCCTGATCACAGATGAGCGCAGTCTGGTTTTGGAGAGTTAGTAAATGAATATGACAGGCACGCTTATGTCATCCACTTCTTGAAATGCTTTATTTTGCGATAGGATTGTGTTTTTGTCATGGACGTGGAAACGTTGGGCCGTAGCTACAGGATGATTTCAATGGGGTTCCAAGGGGTTGAACGAGACCCACGTTAGATAGGTTGATATAATATGGGCACAATTGGTGCACTGAAAGAACAGCAGTGAAGTTATCACAATGAGACGCTTGGTCTTGCAGGCTGGCTGGGCTTGTGGCCAAAGCTGTCAGGTCAGGGCAAGATGAGCATTAGCTGCAAGGGTTTGGGCGTGCATGCGCGCACGCACACACACACACTCACATACACACTCACTCGCATACACACTCTCACTCGCGTACACACACTCACTCGCGTACACACACTCACTCGCGTACACACACTCACTCGCGTACACACACTCACTCGCGTACACACACTCACTCGCGTACACACACTCACTCGCGTACACACACTCACTCGCGTACACACACACACTCACGTACACACACACACTCGCGTACACACACACACTCGCGTACACACACACACACTCGCGTACACACACACACTCGCGTACACACACACACTCGCGTACACACACACACTCGCGTACACACACACACTCGCGTACACACACACACTCGCGTACACACACACACTCGCGTACACACACGCGTACACATACACACACGCATACACACACGCATACACATACACACACGCATACACACACGCATACACATGCACACACACGCATACACATGCACACACACGCATACACGCACACACGCATACACACACGCATACACATAAATATACACACACACACACTCACATAAATATACACACACACACACACACCCTCACATAAATATACACACACACACACGCATACACATAAATATACACACACACACACTCACATAAATATACACACACACTCACATACATATGTGTGCACACACACTTACATTTGCACACGCACGCATTATATTCAAAGAAATGGGTGTGTCTAGGTGTTGGCCTGAATGACTCAAATCTTTCTCTGTATTTTTCGTGTTGACCGTAGCAGACGAATGCCATAATATAGCTAATAGTTAGTCACCCTGTTTTTTTTTCTTGTTTTTTTGACTCCTCATTCCTGCACTTGAAACTATACAATGACTATAGAGTGCAGATCAGTGGCAGTTTCAACATATTTTAGCATATCTTAGTTTATATTTGTTTAGCAGTTCAGTACCAAATTTACCACATTCTGGGTGAAACCAAATTGTAAAGTGTCCTAATGAGGCAGATTGATCTGGATGGATATTTACGTCTGTCCACTCAAATGACTCCGGGATGTAAAATTCCAATAGAAATGTTTTAGCAAATGGGTGCGGGCGTTGTGCGGGGCGCGGGTGTTGTGCGGGGCGTAGCAACCCATGCAAAAAGAACAAACTGGACCACGACAACATTACAAATAGAACATACAACTAGTTTTTTTTAAGGGAATGATTCATAATCTATACTTTTACTCATCAACATGTTTGAATGATCATCTAAAAATCTGTAATTTCTTGTCTTGGTTACTCTGATAAAAAACGTGGCATTCAAGTCACTGCTGTTTTGTGAATATAGTTGCAGTTTAATGGGTTAGCTGGACGTCTGAGCTGAATAACAACAGTTGCCTGTGACTATTCCTGGTATAGCACTTTCTCTCGTCTAATTGCTTTAATAGACTTTGGGTACCTGCAATTATTATCATCAGTATTTTTTTCACTGTGTTATGCCAGCTTCATCTTTTATATTGTGTGAAAGCGGCAGATAAGTTTGTGGAAAAGCCTACTTCTGCTCATTGTGTTATTTAGTTGAATGAAGCACAAATGCTCACATGGTTGAGTTTTCAGGTAGGTGCTTGTATACATCAACCCTAATGCAGTCCATTATCACTTTTTTATGACCTTGTGTTTCTTGGCATGGAGTTACTGGCTGTACTACCCAGTTTATATTGTGATTATTTGTTGGTAATAAAATACTATATAAATATATATAGTTTACAGTTTATTTATCTGTGCTGTGTGACCTCAGAGACGATCTCAGTCCCCATTAGTCATGTAATCGCCGACCACTACTTCCCTTTGCAGAGCCAGGGGTTGTAAATTGGGTGTTGGTGGGTCTGCGTGTTGGTGTGTCTGCGTGTTGGTGTGTCTGTGTCTCTGCCTGTCGTTGTGTCTGTGTCTGTGATCTGAGGGCTGGTTTCAGTCTGCATGCTTTGTTAGTGGTGACATCAGCTTCCATGGTTTAGTGGTCGAGAGCGTGTGGTTTTATCCATGTGTCTCAATAACGGTTGAAAATCATTTGTCTATGTGTTTGTCAGTCCATCTCTAATGACACGAGAGAATAAAGGGAGTCGGGACTGTTAAGAAAGTATCTCAACATCGGTGTGTGTTTATTCTCAGACTGCAATAGCTCCTCCCCATTAATATACATACAGCGCTCCCATTTTGTTGAATGAAGCAATAGACTGCATGTTTGGTTGCCTGGCAACGGTAGTGAGTTTATTTTTAGAGAGTAGTGTGACTGTTGCCCGACATGACAGAAGACACTATGATATAGGGAGGAAAGGGTAACTTAGAAGTAGAGGTGAGTTAGTTCAGAGGCAATCCACAGTTCACAAAATAACTAAGCCTACAGAGATATTTCACGTGTTGCCTGCGTGCGGTGGTGGCTGCCTGCGTGCGGTGGTGGCTGCCTGCGTGCGGTGGTGGCTGCCTGCGTGCGGTGGTGGCTGCCTGCGTGCGGTGGTGGCTGCCTGCGTGCGGTGGTGGCTGCCTGCGTGCGGTCGTGGCTGCCTGCGTGCGGTCGTGGCTGCCTGCGTGCGGTCGTGGCTGCCTGCGTGCGGTCGTGGCTGCCTGCGTGCGGTCGTGGCTGCCTGCGTGCGGTCGTGGCTGCCTGCGTGCGGTCGTGGCTGCCTGCGTGCGGTCGTGGCTGCCTGCGTGCGGTCGTGGCTGCCTGCGTGCGGTCGTGGCTGCCTGCGTGCGGTCGTGGCTGCCTGCGTGCGGTCGTGGCTGCCTGCGTGCGGGCTGCGTGGCTGCCTGCGTGCGGTCGTGGCTGCCTGCGTGCGGTCGTGGCTGCCTGCGTGCGGTCGTGGCTGCCTGCGTGCGGTCGTGGCTGCCTGCGTGCGGTCGTGGCTGCCTGCGTGCGGTCGTGGCTGCCTGCGTGCGGTCGTGGCTGCCTGCGTGCGGTCGTGGCTGCCTGCGTGTGGTCCTGGCTGCCTGCGTGCGGTCGTGGCTGCCTGCGTGCGGTGGCTGTGGTGGCCGTGTGTACTGTGGCTGTGGTGGCCGTGTGTACTGTGACCGTCTGTGCTGTGACACAGATGTCTAGACATCAAGTAGCATAGTTTGCATTGATTACATCCACTTATCCAGAGTGACTTGTGGTAGGAATCCCTAGGGAAGCCCTCACTGTCCAATGGAGCTTTAACCAGTTTAATAATGTGCAAACAAAACACCAAACCACATTGTTACCAGACGGCCATTCAAGGAGGTATATTGTGAAATGGTAGATTATAATGCCAAATAGCATGTCCCTTTTTTCTGTGACCATAACATTGTTTGTTGTGAAAACAAAAATTGGATTTAATAAATATATATATATTAATAAATTTAGTTTTGCAACGTATCAAGATCGGTATGACATTCTAGGTTGCGTCAGTCAAGTATGATAATTTTTCCCGGGTTATGTTTTTAAAAATTATGTGACAAGCAAGCTGGAAAGGCTGTCCGGCTTGCTGTGTTATTTTAGAGAACATGACAACACATCGGCAACAGAACATCTCAGGTAGGGTTATCTGCTTTCTGCTCACCAAATTATACACGTGCTGTAGATCTATTCCCGTTAACTCTGGATTGGCTCTAAGCCTGAAACCCAAACCGGGACACACTATTATTAGAGTGAGTTTGTAGCGCGTCATGGCTAATGCGCTCCCCACTGTCAACCGATGCGCTCACACACTTCCTGATTCCTTGGAGACCAGCAGGCTAGTCATTCCGCGTGGCCTCCGTACTTTTGTGCACGTGCCGTGTGTGTGTGTGTGTGTGTGTGTGTGTTTGCTGGCCAGTGGTTGACCATAGTAGTGACATCTGGTGATTGTTGGTGCAGTTCTGCTGGTCCCCCGTCATTACACTTGGGGGGTCAGTTCAGAATTTGTTATCTCATCATTAACACACATTTGTTAGATTTGTTGGTGCTGTTTACTAAGTTTAATATCAATCCAAGGCTTTTATTTCTGCGTTGGGCTGCAATCGTGCCAATCAAATGGTTTTAGTAAGTGGAGGGAAAACAGCAGCTACTTTATTACCTGGATCTGCAACGCATGTGAAGTGCTACTGCTTAAGCTGGCAGTTACAGCTACTGTACTGTGTGTATCTGATCGGGGGGAGGCGTTGTACAGTGTGTGTGTGTCTGATCGGGGGAGGGGTGGTACAGTGTGTGTGTGTGTCTGATCGGGGGAGGGGTTGTACAGTGTGTGTGTGTGTCTGATCGGGGGAGGGGTTGTACAGTGTGTGTATCTGATCGAGGGGAGGGGTTGTACAGTGTGTGTGTCTGATCGGGGGGAGGGGTTGTACAGTGTGTGTGTCTGATCGGGGGGAGGGTTTGTACAGTGTGTGTATCTGATCGGGGGGGAGGGAGAAGGGAATACTTGAGGAACCAAGCTGACTCATGTTGGCCTGAAAATATATTACTGGTCATTTATCATCTCTTATTACACAGCTCTTGTTTTGATCAAACAGGGAGAATAGATAAACTCTGCTAATTGAAAACGCATGTATTTTACCTATGTGCCTTATTAATTTTTGGATCCAGTGACCTGATTGATTTTATTTTCTGCAATTCCGCTGTGGTGTCTAATCACTCATAATTATCCTCTGTGACTGTAAGAAAAATCACTACAAATATTGTCTAGTGGTGGAGTATCCCTCTATATGTGTTTGGCCTGCTCTTGGGTTGAATTTATTGGGACAGACTTTGTCCTAGTATAGTAACTGTGAACTTGCCCTCCCCTCTTGCCAGCAGTATTTAAGTATGGGGGCCTTCTTGGACAAGCCTAAGACAGAGAAGCACACAGCCCACGGCGAGGGCAACGGGCTGCACTACGGCCTGAGCTCCATGCAAGGCTGGCGGGTGGAGATGGAGGACGCGCACACCGCCATGGTGGGTCTGCCCCACGGCCTCGCCGACTGGTCCTTCTTCGCTGTCTACGACGGGCACGCCGGCTCCCGGGTTGCCAATTACTGCTCCGCCCACCTGTTGGAGCACATACTCTCAGGAGGGGCGGAGTTCGCCCCGGGCACAGGCTCCGTGGAGGGCGTGAAGGACGGGATCCGCGCCGGCTTCCTGAAGATCGACGAGTACATGCGCAGCTTTTCCGACCTGCGGCAAGGGCTGGACCGCAGTGGTTCCACGGCAGTGGGGGTTCTGCTAAGCCCCTCCCACCTCTACTTCATTAACTGTGGCGACTCCCGGGCTGTGCTGAGCCGAGACGGAAGAGTTGGATTCTCTACGCAGGTACACGTTTGCCCGTATGCTAAAATGATAGGAAATATTTTATCCAAATCCGACTTTGTGAGTTCATAGAACCAATGGGAGTGAAATGGTTGTTCGTCCCATTTATTACAAGTCGGACAATCTGTTCGAAAAACCATTCTATAAGTCAGTGGGATGCGTCACTTTATATCTTATTGGCGTTGCGCCGCTTTGGGTTTTAGCTCGTTAGGCAGTTTCCTGGTTATCAACATGCAGGCTGAGCCGGTCTCCTGTCCACAGGGAGGCCTGCGTCTGTATCTGTTTACTAAATACTCATTTTTCCAGCTAGCTTGCGACTGCTAACAACTAGATGTCTGTGTTTTAATGACACAGTAATGCTGCTGTGATTGGCGCGCTGAGCTCTTCAGACCGCTCTAGCTACATACATGACCGCATGATCACTTTTGCCAATGTTCAGTGAACCACGAAACTATCAAAACCAGCTAGCAGAGCAAAATGTTGTTTTCTTTTCAGTTGCCTACCACGGTTTTCTCAACAGATGGCGCCTGGTGACTTGATATGAATATGTTACAAAGCCATCTGACCCGAAACGATAGGTGATCCGTTTGAGCTGAGCACGTTGCAGAATCTCCAATCCTGATGTATTGAGTGGTTGTTTGGGATGTGATTTACTTACGGACGTTTCTCCCTGTAGGACCACAAGCCATGTAACCCCCGAGAGAAGGAGCGCATCCAGAACGCAGGAGGTTCTGTTATGATCCAGAGGGTTAACGGGTCCCTGGCCGTGTCCAGAGCCCTTGGAGACTACGACTACAAATGTGTGGATGGGAAAGGGCCCACAGAACAGCTGGTCAGCCCGGAACCAGAGGTGTGTGTGTGTCTTGTCTCAGGCCTTGTTGAAGTGTGCGTGTGTGTGTGTGTTTTAAATATGCTGCATTAATTTTATGGCGATATGCAAAACCTGAGGTTTAAATATTGATTCTACAACCCTGTACAAAGATGAAAGAGGAAACGCATTCAGAGAAAGAGCTGGCAGTTTAACAACTATTCATCTTTTATCTTGTAGAGATGCCATAACTTGGAGGATGTTTCGCTGCTAATGTGTGTTTTCCACCCCCCAGGTCTGTGTGTTGGAACGTGCCATAGAGGGGGATGAGTTTGTGGTCCTGGCATGTGATGGGATCTGGGATGTGATGTCCAACGAAGAGCTGTGTGAGTTTGTCAGGTCCAGACTACAGGTGTGTGATGACCTGGAGAGAGTATGCAACGCTGTGGTAGACACCTGCCTGCACAAGGTACGAACACACACACTGGCACCATGTAAAGTATATCACACACGCGGTCTATGTCGAGCTTATGCACATAAGGTATAATGTGGAGCTTTAGTTTTTTTATCCAGGACTAGGCATAACCGGTTTAGCGTATGCTAATATCCAGCCACTACCACTTCGTTCACACTGGGATTTATAAGTGAATCAAATACAATTCTTACCTGATATTGGATTCCAGTATGATTTGTTTCCTGCCGTCTCAACAAACTAAACTAATGAAATTGAATTTGTCAACCAACATTCCACACAGTGTTCATATTTGGTACTAAATTTGATACAGCCATATCGGATTTATTTGTCCCAAAGTGCATTTTTTTTGTCACTGTGTATGAGACACGTAGCTTGATGTCACTCAGAATATGGCACAGTGAAATTGTAGTGTGAACTAACGATTATTTTTTGCTGAGGGTTTATATACATATATATATTATATTCATCTGGTATCAAGTCGACCTACACACTCAAATAATGATTTCAATGTAGGCTCATTTTGCTAAGTGGCTTGTTAAATGGTTATAGTCTCGATGTTTAATACCAGCCTGAAACGATGTGATGAGCCAATGGCACCACCAAGAACGTCTTAACAATGTGCCCTGAACACATTAGTCTTCTATAACGGGTTTTACACTGAGTGGAAACATGTGGCTGGTGACTCATAAGCTCGACAACAACGCAGTCTGCAGTCTGGAATTATTTAGCACTTAATACAGCTATTAGTAATGCAGCCATTAGTACTGCAGCCATTAGTAAGACTGGTAATTGCAAAGTTTGTGAAGCAATTGTAAAGCTTTACTTAACTCGCTTACATAAGCTTTTTGTGATGAAACATTTTAAACTGCTGGTGAAGAGGATTTTATTCCACCAGCGTAGCGCTGATGTCCTGGCTTTATTTTCCATTAAAGTTGTCAGTATGTTAACCAGGACACGGGCTTATGTTGTCATTTTGTTATGAGGGCCTGGAAACTCGAGCTGACAGTGCAAGTTCCTTAACAACATGTATTTGACATGCATTTTGTCATTGGAATGAAATTCTAGGGACTGACCTTTGAGGGTTGTCATTCTTGATATTTTTCCCCCCCCATTTTATTTGTTCTAGGTTTCCCCAAACATATTTGTAACAACTATTTACATTGCAGTGATGCAAAATGATCAGCGCAGTGGCTGCTGTTTGACTACTGGGTACGCTTTCTGTCAGTCACACTATAGTTTGTCCACACAAACACCCCCCCACACTTTTCTCCTTGTCTCCAGGGCAGTAGAGATAATATGAGCGTGGTGTTGGTGACTTTACCAGGAGCTCCCAGGGTATCTGAGGAAGCCCTGAAGAAAGAGGAGGAGCTGGACAAATACCTGGAGACCCGTGTTGAGGGTGAGACCACATCCTCCATTAGCTCCGACACACCGGGAACAGCAACAGTGTGGTGTGTTGTCGTGACAATATGCCAGGTGCTGTCGCCCAGTGGCCAGTTTGACATGGTTAATATGATTATTATGAATATTTCCTCTCCCACCTGACGCCTGTTCATAGATCTGCTTGGTGGCTGTGGAGAAGAGGGAGTTCCTGACCTAGTGTCTGTTCTGAGGAACATCGCCTCTGAGAACATCCCCAACCTTCCACCTGGAGGAGGCCTTGCTAGCAAGTAAATACCACACACACAGACACACTTCTTTTACTGTGATCTTATTTAGATGTTGATTGGACATGTATTGCTTTGGTACCAAGGCGGTCATATCTGGGAATGACTCTCCTATGAACGACAACCATCTACAACAGACTCCATTACATTTAACTTAGAGTGTAAAGTACAGGAAGGATACGGGTTTAACGTGGTAACAGAGGGCTAGATGTGTAAGATACAGGAAGGGTAAGGGTTTAACGTGGTAACAGAGGGCTAGATGTGTAAGATACAGGAAGGGTACGGGTTTAACAGGGTAACAGAGGGCTAGATGTGTAAGATACAGGAAGGGTACGGGTTTAACGGGGTAACAGAGGGCTAGATGTGTAAGATACAGGGAGGGTAAGGGTTTAACAGTGTAACAGAGGGCTAGATGTGTAAGATACAGGAAGGGTATGGGTTTTACAGGGTAACATAGGGCTAGATGTGTAAGATACAGGAAGGGTAAGGGTTTAACAGGGTAACAGAGGGCTAGATGTGTAAGATACAGGAAGGGTAAGGGTTTAACGTGGTAACAGAGGGCTAGATGTGTAAGATACAAGAAGGGTACGGGTTTAACGTGGTAACAGAGGGCTAGATGTGTAAGATACAGGAAGGGTAAGGGTTTAACAGTGTAACAGAGGGCTAGATGTGTAAGATACAGGAAGGGTATGGGTTTTACAGGGTAACATAGGGCTAGATGTGTAAGATACAGGAAGGGTAAGGGTTTAACAGGGTAACAGAGGGCTAGATGTGTAAGATACAGGAAGGGTAAGGGTTTAACGTGGTAACAGAGGGCTAGATGTGTAAGATACAAGAAGGGTACGGGTTTAACGTGGTAACAGAGGGCTAGATGTGTAAGATACAGGAAGGGTAAGGGTTTAACAGGGTAACAGAGGGCTAGATGTGTAAGATACAGGAAGGGTACGGGTTTTACAGGGTAACAGAGGGCTAGATGTGTAAGATACAGGAAGAAAACTGAACTGAACACACACACACACACATTATTTCAGTGTGTAATAAGTATGTATTTATGTGTGTGTGTTCAGGTGCAGTGTGTAATAACTGTGTGTGTGCTCAGGCGCAGTGTGTAATAACTGTGTGTGTGTTCAGGCGCAGTGTGTAATAACTGTGTGTGTGTTCAGGCGCAGTGTGATTGAGGCAGTCTACAGCAAGCTGAACCCACACAGAGAAGAGGAAGGGGTGAGTAACTCCTCTTTGACCCCTGACCTCCCACAATGACTCCAGCCCAGTCACAGCAGCACAACGTCTGGGGGCTCAGATGTGAATGGGATCATCCAATACTGAATGTGGTCCAAACCGAACACTCCCTGGTGTCACCTCCTTACCATGTTTCAACCTCCTATTAAAGCGCTTGTGACGTCTCATGAACGTGAACTATTCATATTCCAGTCTGTTTATTGTGTGTATTGAGTGTGTGTGTGTGTGTGTGTGTGTCTGGGGAGTTGGACGGCACTGGTGTATCCTCTTTCTCACTGGACATCGACACTGTCACATGGTAGGGCTAATGGTGTCTGAGACGGGTGTGTGTGTCTGAGACGGGTGTGTGTGTCTGAGACGGGTGTGTGTGTCTGACACTGGTGTGTGTGTCTGACACTGGTGTGTGTGTGTGTGTGTGTGTGTGTGTTTGTCTGTCTGTCTGTGTGTACACCTGTGTGTGGCATGGTGTTGCCCTGGCCAGGCCTGTTCTGGGGGAGAAGGAGGAGGAGGAGAAGAGGAGGAGAGTGAGGAGGGAGGAGGCAGCAGTACGGCGACCAACCTCTTGGAGGCGCTGCGTCAGTTCCGCCTCCACCACCGGGGGCACTATCGCTCTGTGCTGGAAGAAGCCCTGGCCGTCTACCGTCTGCCCGGGGAGCAAACCGCCAACACCGCTGACAATCTTCCCGACTCTCCTCCACCCTCACCCCTCTCCCCCGCCCTCTCCTGCCGTCGTAGAGACGCCAGACACCCCAGAGGCAGAGAAAAGTACAGACGCCTTAATCCCAGCAGCAGCTGCAAACATTGACCAACCAGAGCCTCCGGAGGCAGACGGCAACCAATAGCGTCCTTTGGCAGTAGTCCAACCAGATCCTTCCTGATATATATACCCCTGATCTGGGTTGGGTCTCCTCTCTTGTCAAGCCCAATCCCACAGACGCCAGAAAAGGACAAAGTCATTTAAGTGATCATATGTGGATGTACACCTGACTGAGATGGAAGAACTACTGGGCTGTCCTCATTAAATAGTCCCTATAGACCTGTTAGTACAGGAACCAAACGCTCCCAAAACGCTCTGTCCATTCGAAATATACACCAGTATTAGCCGCTAACTGAGGGGTGTGTGTGTGTGCGTGTGTGTGTTTGGTAGAATGTGTTTTAAAGTGTGACTTCACTGCAGTACTGTGTAATGCCCTGTACTATATCAAAATGTGTGTTTGTGTGTCTCATATAATTTCTTAAGAATAAGCTGTATTTCTCTTCATGTGGCACTTTATGAGGGTTCCAAAGTACAGTATTGTGTGTGTGTGTGTGTGTGTGTGAGAGAATGAGTGTGGTCTGTTCCCTACAATGATTTTGAACTAATAAAAGTGAATGAATCAGATTGGTCTGTTAGATCTGGTCTTTCTCTGTATATATGACTGCTGTCATTCTATTCTGGTATACTATATTTAATTGGTCTTTCTCTGTATATATGACTGCTATCATTCTATTTTGGTATACTATATTTAATTGGTCTTTCTCTGTATGTATGACAGCTGTCATTCTATTCTGGTATACTATATTTAATTGGTCTTTCTCTGTATATATGATTGCTGTCATTCTATTCTGTTATACTATATTTAATTGGTCTTTCTCTGTATATATATATATGACTGCTGTCATTCTATTCTGGTATACTATATTTAATTGGTCTTTCTTTGTATATATGACTGCTGTCATTCTATTCTGGTATACTATATTTAATTGTGGGTTTTAATTAGCCCTAATGTCCTGAATTGTGCAGAGTGGACTCTTACTTCATGACACTCTGGTATGTACAGCATACTCAGTTAAACTGCTCGGTACCTGACAAAAATAACTATGACAATTAGGGCCCGGCCAGTCTTTCATTAGGCCAAGGAGTCCAAGACGGACCCGTCCAGTAGACATGACCCTGATAAAGCCTCCCGTGTATCACATTGAGATCCTGCCTCACACACCCTCAGTATGACTAACTGACATTTGAAACATTTACTACGGCACCTTAAATATTCCCCTTTCTCCTTCTCCTCAGTGTGATCTGGAGGACCATTGGTAGTTGTGGTTACAGCGGCCCCCGGTCTCCTCCTGTGATTGGTCTAGCCACCCAGAGGGGGAGTTACCTCCTTGTGCCCAGTGGACGACGTGTGTGTGTGTGCGCGTGTGTATGTATGTGTGTGTGAGGACGAACACACACACACACACACACCCCCCCTACGCGCACTCTGCTTTTTCCCAGGAGGGGTTTGTTTTTGGAGGTGTTGTGGTTGTTTTAAGAACTAATGAAGCGTCGTGATGGTAGATGATTTTTATCATCCAGGTTTTTGGATTTTTCTTTTTGTCGATGTTGTTGACATTGATCACCTGACTACACATGGACATGAGGACTGTGTGATTGTGTGTGTGTCTGTGTGTGTGTTTGTGTGAGTGCAAGAGAGAGTTTGGAGACGGGGACCAGGACTCAGACTGGATCAATCTGGTAATTTCGTGGACTACGCTGCCTGAAGATCCCATCCACCAGGACATGCCGTCATACCCCCGACACAGACACACACACACACACACACACACACACAGGGTTGGGGGCTCCATGTGTTACATGTTGACGATTATTCACACCCAGTCCCCCCACAATCCCCTGCTCCCATATTTGATTCACATCAATCCCATCTGACTGTCTCTGATAGGCTCTTGCTGATGGATGGAGATTTCTCTCTTTTTTTGGCACCTTTGATTTTGGATTAATGAGAGCGATATGAGGATTGAGAAGAGTGCTTAATCCCGAATCAGTATCACCAGTCTCAGCCCCCAGTTACATCCTCCTATAGACACTTCTACTGAGTTGGCAAAGTAATATTCCATCACACATGACAACACGTGACAACACTTAGGTCTCACAATTTCAATATAGGTTTTCTTAAAGGTGCCTAATGATATGACCTATGACCCTGTCAAGATGTGACATGTAATTAGATCGAACAAAAATAAAATAAACAAAATGGTCAACTTTATCTCCAGCTCAAGATGTGTCATGTAATTAAACCAAAACAAAAGACCTCCCCTAAATTAAATGTTCAACTTCGTCTCCAGTTTAAGTTGTGAACTACAGGATTTGTTTTTATCTCAACCACATGCTCGGTTTATTTAATTCATGGACATGAATTGCACAAGTCATGAGTGTGTTTCTAACTTTGTCAAGTGTATTGATTCCTTCCGGAGTTTTGTCAGCGAGTGTGATAACAGAGGGATGTCTGGCAAGTTGCAGAGGGGAGGTGTGTGAGGAACTGTCTTGTGATTCAGCGGAGGACTATAGCACTCTGGTGATGCTCCCCATGAACAAGAGGGGCTTGGGTATTTGTGATGAAATCACCCCGTGTCACGTCACAGGCTGGACTGCAGAGGTAGGGCTTAGTAACTGGGGAGTAACCGTTGTCCCTGGACGTCTAGGATGGACCTCCCGGATCTGACCGGTCTCGTCTACCCTCTGCACCTGGAATCAGGATCAATAGTTAGCATGATCAATACTCTGGTCCACAGTCAGATGATGCTACTCCAGTAGGCTCATGTGGTCTTCAGATGAAATCAAAAAGGTGCAGGCCGAAGTATGACGTCATCGTACACCGCCGGGTGACAAATCACTGACGTAATCGCAGTCTGCCTGTAGACACTGTGTTGTCTTAGCCAATTCAGAAGGCCGTTGCTGTTGCCTGTAAAGCAGCGTGCTACTCCACTGTGTGTGCGATGGCGCCATCTTGTGGTGTGCACCTTCATCCCAGGAAGTGTCCCAGTGTTAACCCAGTCTTCCTGGTTCAAACTACATGGGTAGTGTTTGTATTTGCTGTTGTTTGATTGCACTCACATTTGATTGCAGAAAGTGTCTATATATATGAAATAAAATACCTGCCAAGGAGAATTGGTCAGTGTGTATGGGTTGTGTCTGTAGAACTTGGGCCTTAGGCCAGTGCTTCTCCAAATGTAATGCCTAGTGACCCAAATTGAACCTGGGGCCTAAACGACCCAATAGTAACTTTTAGAAAAGTTTTCTATAACTTGTTTTCAGTATATGTGTCCATTTAATGAAGGAGCATGGTCAATGTTGTAATGTTCAAATGTGGTTAAGATCACTAATTTCAGTCCACAGTCTGCTAAAAAGGGTTTGCCAATACATGTACGTGGTCCTTTTACAACTGTGAGAAAGTACACCCCCTGGGAAGTTGTCAATAAATGTTTGGACATAAGCATATGTAATTATCCCCTTCAACAGCAAAGGTAATCTAATTGGACAAATTACACTGAAAGATTATATTTTGCAATCATTTCTATAATCAACAGACATGCAAATTCATGTGGCCTAAAATTACACCAACAATTGTCTGAAAATGAGCTCATTTAGCCATTTCTTGTAACTCTACCAGTCGTTTACATTGACTGAGATTATATTTAGAGACTCTTTAGACACACTTTATGTTCAAAGCTTTTCTTCCATTCATAGTCCTCCCCACTGCATTTAGATAGGATTGAGATCTGGGCTTTGACTTGGCCATTCAACAACTTTCAATTTCTTTTTTTATGTTTTGTTGTAGCTTTGCTTGTGTGTTTCAGACGTCCTGTTGTAAGATCTATGATGGGTTCAACTTTTTGACAGATTGCGTTACATTCTTTTCAGAAATGATCTGGTACAATGTGGAATTGAGTCAATTATGGCAAGTTGGCCAGGTCCTTTCTTCGGTGGGCCTTGAATAGGTGTTTTGTCTTAGCAAGATGTGTTGCCATACTACCAAACAAGGTAGTTTCTCATCTTTATAAACATTTTTGTGCACTTGATTTTTTATTTTAGCAATTGCGTGTGATGGGAAACGTAGGGACGTAAATTCTGTTGATTTTAATTTCATTGGAAGTGCATACATTTGCATAATTTTTTTTCTGTGATTTGTTAAATTGGCTACCTTGATCAATGAATGGGTTTGGAAATGAGCTCAAATGTCCATGTGTCCAAATATAGAAAAATAACACTTTTCTACTAATTTGTTTTACATGACTGTATATTTAAAATGCTGTAATGGAAGAAACGATATTTCCAAGGAATTACTGATGTAATAGTGTAATTTTTTAATCATATCCACACACGTTTTATTTGTTAAGTTAATCAAATTTTGCAAAAATAATTATTTACACACTTTCACACAACTCTTTCACATAACTCCCATTCCAAACCTCTCGCGACATACATTGATCTCACGACCCAAAAGTTGAGTACCATTGTCTGAGTCCGTACTTTATAGATTAACTGTTTAATGGCTGCCCCTCTTTACATAAAGATGGCAGAAGTTCTGAAATCAATGATTGCCATGATTTTGTGTCTCACTTTAGTATGAATATGAAATTACACGTGCCAAACCTCATTAGTTCCATGACCTTTGCCCCAACGCATGGTTCGTGATGGAGAAAAAATGGAGAATACCAGTCCCCGTGCAACTGTGGCAACAAGTTTGCAAAACTGCAATGAATGATTTTTTTCACGCATTTGATGTTGCCATGTATGGAAGATAATGCATGGGAAGATGTTCCATCTGAAAGATGCACTACATTCTCTTCAGGAAATATTCTGCAATGTGTGGCCACTAGTTGTGAAAGTGGCACTGTCGAGCTAAAAAGTATACCGTTCCAATTTATGTGCCAATTTGTGTCGCATGACAAAAACCATTCACTTTCAAACTTATAATTTCGTGGGTAACTATGGAATTATAGAGTTTTTACTAATAGATTAGGCACATACAAACAACATATCACATTACCACACCGAAAAGGAATCTTGCAGCCCTGTACGCAATGCTCATTCATGTAAACGTGTTTATATGTTTGGGAATTTTGGATTAGATTAAACGTTATTGTCATTGAACACTACATGTACAGTACAACAAAATGCAGTTTCCTTTCCAACCAGAAAGTGCAAAAAGAGCAGTGCAACAATACTAACCAGGGCAGTGAGATGCTATACAGTGAGATGCTATACAGGGCAGTGAGATACTATACAGTGAGATGCTATACAGTGAGATGTTATACAGTGCACTGAGATGCTATACAGTGAGATGCTATACAGTGAGATGCTATACAGGGCAGTGAGATACTATACAGTGAGATGCTATACAGTGAGATGCTATACAGGGCGGTGAGATGCTATACAGTGAGATGCTATACAGTGAGATGTTATACAGGGCAGTGAGATGTTATACAGTGAGATGTTATACAGGGAGATGCTATACAGTGAGATGTTATACAGGGCAGTGAGATGTTATACAGGGCAGTGAGATGTTATACAGTGAGATGTTATACAGGGAGATGCTATACAGTGAGATGTTATACAGGGCAGTGAGATGCTATACAGGGCAGTGAGATGTTATACAGTGAGATGTTATACAGTGAGATGCTATACAGGGCAGTGAGATGTTATACAGTGAGATGTTATACAGGGCAGTGAGATGTTATACAGGGCAGTGAGATGTTATACAGTGAGATGTTATACAGGGAGATGCTATACAGGGCAGTGAGATGTTATACAGGGCAGTGAGATGCTATACAGTGAGATGTTATACAGGGCAGTGAGATGCTATACAGGGCACTGAGATGCTATACAGTGAGATGCTATACAGGGCAGTGAGATACTATACAGTGAGATGCTATACAGTGAGATGTTATACAGTGCACTGAGATGCTATACAGTGAGATGCTATACAGTGAGATGTTATACAGGGCAGTGAGATGCTATACAGTGAGATGCTATACAGTGAGATGTTATACAGGGCAGTGAGATACTATACAGTGAGATGCTATACAGTGAGATGTTATACAGGGCAGTGAGATACTATACAGTGAGATGCTATACAGTGAGATGTTATACAGGGCAGTGAGATGCTATACAGTGAGATGCTATACAGTGAGATGTTATACAGGGCAGTGAGATACTATACAGTGAGATGCTATACAGTGAGATGTTATACAGGGCAGTGAGATACTATACAGTGAGATGCTATACAGTGAGATGTTATACAGGGCAGTGAGATACTATACAGTGAGATGCTATACAGTGAGATGTTATACAGGGCAGTGAGATACTATACAGTGAGATGCTATACAGTGAGATGCTATACAGGGCAGTGAGATACTATACAGTGAGATGCTATACAGTGAGATGCTATACAGTGAGATGTTATACAGGGCAGTGAGATGCTATACAGTGAGATGCTATACAGGGCAGTGAGATACTATACAGTGAGATGCTATACAGTGAGATGTTATACAGGGCAGTGAGATGTTATACAGGGCACTGAGATGCTATACAGTGAGATGTTATACAGTGAGATGTTATACAGGGCAGTGAGATGCTATACAGTGAGATGTTATACAGGGCAGTGAGATGTTATACAGGGCAGTGAGATGTTATACAGTGAGATGCTATACAGTGAGATGCTATACAGGGCAGTGAGATGCTCTACAGGGCAGTGAGATGTTATACAGGGCAGTGAGATGCTATACAGTGAGATGCTATACAGTGAGATGCTATACAGGGCGGTGAGACACTATACAGTGAGATGCTATACAGTGAGATGTTATACAGTGAGATGCTATACAGTGAGATGCTATACAGTGAGATGTTATACAGTGAGATGCTATACAGTGAGATGCTATACAGTGAGATGTTATACAGGGCAGTGAGATGTTATACAGTGAGATGCTATACAGTGAGATGTTATACAGGGCAGTGAGATGCTATACAGTGAGATGCTATACAGTGAGATGCTATACAGGGCGGTGAGATGCTATACAGGGCACTGAGATGCTATACAGTGAGATGCTATACAGGGCAGTGAGATACTATACAGTGAGATGCTATACAGTGAGATGTTATACAGGGCAGTGAGATGTTATACAGTGAGATGCTATACAGTGAGATGCTATACAGGGCGGTGAGATGCTATACAGGGCACTGAGATGCTATACAGTGAGATGCTATACAGGGCAGTGAGATACTATACAGTGAGATGCTATACAGTGAGATGTTATACAGTGAGATGCTATACAGGGCAGTGAGATGCTATACAGGGCAGTGAGATGCTATACAGGGCAGTGAGATGCTATACAGGGCAGTGAGATGCTATACAGGGCAGTGAGATGCTATACAGTGAGATGCTATACAGGGAGGTGAGATGCTATACAGGGAGGTGAGATGCTATACAGGGAGGTGAGATGCTATACAGTGAGATGCTATACAGTGAGATACTATACAGTGAGATACTATACAGTGAGATGCTATACAGTGAGATGCTATACAGTGAGATGCTATACAGTGAGATGCTATGCAGTGAGATGCTATACAGGGCAGTGAGATGCTATACAGTGAGATGCTATACAGGGCAGTGAGATACTATACAGTGAGATGCTATGCAGTGAGATGCTATTCAGTGAGATGCTATTCAGTGAGATTCTATGCAGTGAGATGCTATACAGGGCAGTGAGATGCTATACAGTGAGATGCTATACAGTGAGATGCCATGTAGCGCAGTGAGATGCCATGTAGCGCAGTGAGATGCTATACAGTGAAATAAGATTGAGTATAATGTAAGGATGTGCAATAAACATGGATAATTAAATGTGAATTCTATAACAGAGTGGTTTGTTTGCCAATAAAGACTGGTTTTAGGCTCACAATTTCCATCCAAGCAAGAACGACGAGGGACAGCTTTCTTTTTCGGGCATAGACTAGTACAGTTGTTAGACAGGGTGGGCAGCGAAATTGCAGAAGAGGTTTTAACCCTGGTTGGAGGTTGTCCCTGTTCTAAAAAACATTTTGGCTGTCTTGGAATCTGATTGCTTTCTGCCAAATGAAGCTCAACTTGTGCAAGTCATGTGAAATGATGGTCTTTTGTGGCTAAGATGAGAAAATAATCATATACAGCGGCCCAAGGACATTATCACAGACTTTTCTGATAACCAGTCCAGCATTACCTTGGCTGTATGCTTTGGGTCATTGTCATGCTGAAAGATAAATCTTTTTCCTAATCAACTGAATCCTGACAGGTTCTCGAGACATCTCACATGGCCTGAAGGATGTAGGAGGCATCTGAGGTTATTTGCATAGCAAATGGTCTGAATAATATGTTGTTTTGTGTGGACTGGTGGCATTTTTAAAGAAATTATAAATAAAGTGTGTAGCACAACAACTTTTGGAGAAAGTGAAGGTGCCTGGGTATCATAATGAATCTGCCCAGACGCCGCTTCCTCCTTGTGGCCACTAGATGGCGACACCAGATTACAATGCAGACCTTTATCCATCACACATACATGGGCTTCAGTAAAACGAACTGGACACTCACTGAGGCCAACGTGTTGCGGTTACATTAAACATATTAACGGATGAACATAAAATATTCTCATAAAAATTGTAACTTTAAATAATTACATATAAAGAAAATGCTATTTTGAAAAAATACTTTTTTGTAAGAACAATTAGTTTAGATCCGCGCCATTGTTTGAGGAATGCAGAGTATTTATTAGGCTATAATTTAAGAGAACCAGATATCATTTTAAATGGGAGACAACGGGTTACCAAACAACAGCATGTGTATAAACAGCAGATGGAGATGTGTGAAACTCACAACAACACCATTATGTATATTATATTATGTATATTATATGGTATTATATTGTATTATATTATATGGTATTATATTATATCGTATTATATTATATTGTATGGTATTATATTATATTTTTGCGCCACCCGGGATGTAGGTGACGCTTACAACGTCTGGGGATGCGGTCATTCTAGTGGCGAAGCGGATGTTAACTTCAATTCGCCCATCAATCCATCACGCCATCCATCACGCACATCCATCACGCACATCACGCACATCCATCACGCACATACATCACCCACATACAACACGCACGTACATCACGCACAGCTACTCCCATTTGGCGCCGGGGGAGAGCGGCGCGTCTGACGCATTTTACGCATTTCCTGAAGCTCGTTCCCACGCACACAGGAACACAGAGGAGCGCGCACTGGGAGAGGAGAGCAAAAGACAAACAGAGAGAGAAAACGATTGTAGAGGACCGATAGTCTGTCTGTCACAGGTTAGCCGAGGTTTCCGTGGGAGTGCGTGACTTACCGGAGAACACGCACGCGCACACATTACGGGAGATAGGAACACCCGCACCAGTGCTCGAGCCGCTCACGGCACCCGGGACCAGGTAGAGGGATCGCGGGTGTCTCTAGGTCACCTCCCCGGTCCTGAGCCCGGGACAGCAGCTGCTCAACCCGGGAGAGAGTCTGAAACTGGTCCGGACCGGTGGCTGTCTACTGCATGCCTCATCTGACTCTTCCTCTGTTCTGACCCAGAATACCTCCCGGTGGAGTCGTTATTTCCGCTGTCTGTGAACCTCACTGTGTTATATCCACGGGGGCACCGGCGGTTCTCAATCCAGGTCTGTAACCGGAGCGGACCGGGTACCGGACCAGGGGTGTGTCCTGTGTGCATTTGGAGCGAAGAAGAGGGATGTCATTACGTGTTTTAAACCAAGTTAAAGTGTTAACATCCTGTTTTAGGATATGTATTGGCACGTGTGACAGTGTCAGTTGTGTTGAATCATTTAACCTTATGGTGATTAGTTAGAATAGACAGACTTAAGGACACACAGGTTCCACCATGCCTGTGTTCAGCGGTGTGTTAAAGGTGCGTGTGTGTGAGGCTGTGGAGTTAAAGCCGACCCCCTGGGCACTGCGCCATGCTGGTGGGAAGAACTCGTCCTCGTTCCTCCTGGACCCCTACCTCACCCTCAACCTCGACCAGACCCACCTGGGTCAGACCTGCACCAAGAACAGAACCAATTCACCAGCGTGGAACCAGGTAGTGTACTGGGCCCGCACCTCCAGGGCAGGGGAGCCTTGTGGCACACGACCTCAAGCCAAAATACAAACCCTTCTGAAATGTTTTTCTAAAATGTTTTGGTAGTGTAGAAACATGATCCAAAACCGTGGGGTCATCTTAAAACTTGCTCTGTAAATCATCCTTTCATTCAGATTGGACGTACTCTATAATTGGAGTTTCTGTTTCAGTTATTGTCAGCATACTTTTTTGTGTACATGAGTTAAATTCATATTAGTTGATTTAACGAATAATACAATTTCACTCAATCGGTGAGCGGCTATTCTTGGAACAGTGCAGTAGATGCTTGGTTTTATTCTGTCTACTTTTAAGTCAATGCAGGTTACCCCAAGTTATCCTCTACTACATGTTGATACTATATGAATGATGTGTTTTAACCTTTACGTTCATATCAGATGAAGCATGCTAGAGGGCGATAAAACCCGGATATCCCTGCAGACAGCGCCTCCCCACAACCCATATAACTCAGTCTAATTTGCATTTTACTGCGGTCCCAGCCACTTGTGCCACAGACAAGGCCTACATCTAGTTTGGTGCTTTGAAAAAAACAATACTGGAATTCATTTGTTTTTCCGCTGTCGTGTTCAAACATTTCTGGGAAGAAGGTTGTCCGCCTCTGTGGCAAAATGGTAAATGCACTGGAAATGAAATAGCCTCATCAAATAGTTCCCTGTGTTTTCTGTAGGACTTTACCGCCCAGATGACAGAAGGACGGAAATTGGAGATGTCAGTTTTCCATGATTCACCGATCGGATATGACGATTTCGTGGCTCACTGCACCATACAGCTGGAGGACATTCTGCAAAATGGCAGCACCCACTACCAGGCCTGGGTAGGAACGTGGTTAGGGGTTAGATTTAGTAGGTAGGGTTAAACGTACATGTGTGGGTTTAAGGGTTAATATTAGGCTACGGTTTGGTTATAGTCAAATTATTAAGTGGAGTACATTTTAATATCCCCCGTTTGTCTACGTGTGTGTAGGTTTGATAAATAACCTTGGCTGAGAACGTTAAGAAGTGTTACATTTTGTTAACATTAGATAACGCTTTGTCCGTCCTTCTTTTTGCGTGACATGTAGGGGACCTGCTTCGGATCACTACGCACACACACACACACACACACACACACACACACACACACACACACACACAGACAGACACACACAGACACACAGACACACACACACACACACAGACAGACACACACAGACACACAGACACACACACACACAGACACACACACAGACACACAGACACACACACACAGACACACACACACACAGACACACACACACAGACACACACACACAGACACACACACACACACACACACACACACACACACACACACACCCCAGGGCAGTGGTCAGAGAGCACAGATCAATGGATCACTCTGATTGATCTGTTCTTTTCATTTGCCACACTGGTCGATACTCAATCTGTAGCTTCTAGTGACCATCTCCTCTACCAGTGGTGACATCATGGATTGTGTCCCTCTGGGTAATAACTGGATGGTGGCTGGATAGTGACATCATTGGTTACACCCCTCCTGTGGAAGTAGGGCAGGCCAGGCTTAAGGTGCACGTGTGTGTGTGCACGTGTGTGTGTGTGTGTGTTTGGTGAAAATACTAAAACCTTTATGCTGTAATCTGTTGAAGGATTTCACTGTGTCCCGAAAAAATACAACGTTGATGGTTATTTCTACATTGTATTGATCTTTTTGTATTGATTTGCTTTGCTGACTGTTACTATACAGTTATAGCTCAGCGTTTGCTTTGACATGACTTAAGTATCTTTTGAGATGTAAATGTAATCTGAAACAGTGATGCGTTTTTAATTTAAATTTAATGGATGGAACATGCCGTTTAAAAAGGTTAGGTTTATATTCGATTGATTATTAACCTTAAACTTACTTTGGCAACAATTTATGTAATAGCAATGAGGGGGAATATATGAGAGAGGTGGAGAGAGAGAGGTGGAGAGAGAGAGAAGGGGGGAGAGAGAAAGAGAGAAGGGGGGAGAGGTGAAGGGAGAGAGAAGTGGGATAGAAGGGAGAGGCGGAGGGAGAGAAGGGGGAGAGAAGGAGTAAGACAAGCAGATGGAAAAGGGAGAGGTGGAGAGAGAGAGGGGCAAAGGGGGGTGGTAAGTTAGTGGACAGGAGAGATAGAGAGGTGATGAAAGGAGGAGGAAACAGACACAATGGAATGGTAATGTGAGCTGTGTGTGTGAGCTGTGTGTGTGTGAGCTGTGTGTGTGTGAGCTGTGTGTGTGTGAGCTGTGTGTGTGAACTGTCTGTGTGAGCTGTGTGTGTGAGCTGTGTGTGTGAGCTGTGTGTGTGAGCTGTGTGTGTGAGCTGTGTGTGTGAGCTGTGTGTGTGTGTGCTGTGTGTGTGAGGTGTGTGTGTGAGCTGTGTGTGTGTGAGCTGTGTGTGTGTGAGCTGTGTGTGTGTGAGCTGTGTGTGTGAGCTGTGTGTGTGAGCTGTGTGTGTGATCTGTGTGTGTGAGCTGTGTGTGTGTGATCTGTGTGTGTGAGCTGTGTGTGTGTGTGAGCTGTGTGTGTGTGAGCTGTGTGTGTGTGAGCTGTGTGTGTGAGCTGTGTGTGTGTGAGCTGTGTGTGTGAGCTGTGTGTGTGTGAGCTGTGTGTGTGAGCTGTGTGTGTGAGCTCTGTGTGTGAGCTCTGTGTGTGTGAACTGTGTGTGTGAGCTGTGTGTGTGAGCTGTGTGTGTGTGTGCTGTGTGTGTGAGCTGCGTGTTTGAGCTGTGTGTGTGAGCTGTGTGTGTGTGTGTGTGAGCTGTGTGTGTGTGTGTGTGAGCTGTGTGTGTGAGCTGTGTGTGTGAGCTGTGTGTGTGAGCTGTGCGTGTGAACTGTGCGTGTGAACTGTGCGTGTGAACTGTGCGTGTGAACTGTGCGTGTGAACTGTGCATGTGAGCTGTGCGTGTGAGCTGTGCGTGTGAGCTGTGCGTGTGAACTGTGTGTGTGAACTGTGTGTGTGAGCTGTGTGTGTGTGAGCTGTGTGTGTGTGAGCTGTGTGTGTGAGCTGTGTGTGTGAACTGTGTGTGTGAGCTGTGTGTGTGAACTGTGTGTGTGAGCTGTGTGTGTGTGTGTGTGAGCTGCGTGTGTGAGCTGTGTGTGTGTGAGCTGTGTGTGTGTGTGTGAGCTGCGTGTGTGAGCTGTGTGTTTGAGCTGTGTGTGTGAACTGTTAGTGCAAACTTGAGCTGTGTGAGTTTTTAGATGTGTGTTTAAAGCGGGCATCAGTCTGCAACCTACTTTAGGTACCCTCGACACCAGACACTCACAGACACACACACACACACACACACACAGCCAATGATACGATGTGTGTGTGTGTGTGTGTGTGTGTGTGTGTGTGTGGCGCTAGGACCCAAATTCTAATTGGCTAACTAGATTAATGAACTACTTTTTTCATGTCCATGGCGACAATTAAATTCTGAGCAAGGCAACATATCTGAGTGTGTAATGTTAACTCAGCCTACTTTTGTGTCTGTGTATTTGTTTGTATTGTATGTTTGTGTGTGTGTTTGTGTGTGTGTGTGTGTGTGTGGTAACCGAGATCTACTATATGACAGGCAGAGAGTTGCGTAAGAAGATCTACGGCTGTCCAGAGCTTAGCCAAGGACTTAATCCTAAACCTTTTCTACATCTCTCTCCCTGTCTGCCCCCATACATCTATATGTCTGTCTGTCTGCCTGTCTCCCTGTCTGCCTGTCTACCCCCATACATCTATATGTCTGCCTGTCTTGTCTGTCTGCCTGTCTCCCTGTCTGCCTGTCTACCCCCATACATCTATATGTCTGCCTGCCTGCCTGTCTGCCTGTCTCCCTGTCTACCCCCATACATCTATATGTCTGCCTGTCTGCCTGTCTGCCTGCCTGCCTGTCTGTTTGTCTACCTCATACATTCATCTGTCTGCCTGTCTACCCCCATACATTTATCTGTCTGTCTGCCTGTCTGTTTGTCCGTCTACCCCATATGCCTGTTTGTCAGTCTGTCTGCCTGTCTGTCCCTCTGTTTAAATTATTGAGGCCAGCTGTGGCAGCTAGCAGGTAGCCTAATTTACAGAAGCAGGTTCACCTGGTGATATAGGGAAAGGTGAGAATGAACTGGCAGTTTCATGTATAACTGTCGTACTCCATATCGTGTGCTAACAACCAATGGGGTGGGGATTAAGTTGTTTGTATACTATTCCTCTGTGATATAATGTGTTGTTGGTTCTACATAATGTGTGTTGTTTGTATACTATTCCTCTGTGATATAATGTGTTGTTGGTTCTACATAATGTGTGTTGTTTGTATACTATTCCTCTGTGATATAATGTGTTGTTGGTTCTACATAATGTGTGTTGTTTGTATACTATTCCTCTGTGATATAATGTGTTGTTGGTTCTACATAATGTGTGTTGTTTGTATACTATTCCTCTGTGATATAATGTGTTGTTTGTTCTACATAATGTGTGTTGTTTGTATACTATTCCTCTGTGATATAATGTGTTGTTTGTTCTACATAATGTGTGTTGTTTGTATACTATTCCTCTGTGATATAATGTGTTGTTTGTTCTACATAATGTGTGTTGTTTGTATACAATTCCTCTGTGATATAATGTGTTGTTGGTTCTACATAATGTGTGTTGTTTGTATACTATTCCTCTGTGATATAATGTGTTGTTGGTTCTACATAATGTGTGTTGTTTGTATACTATTCCTCTGTGATATAATGTGTTGTTTGTTCTACATAATGTGTGTTGTTTGTATACTATTCCTCTGTGATATAATGTGTTGTTTGTTCTACATAATGTGTGTTGTTTGTATACTATTCCTCTGTGATATAATGTGTTGTTGGTTCTACATAATGTGTGTTGTTTGTATACTATTCCTCTGTGATATAATGTGTTGTTGGTTCTACATAATGTGTGTTGTTTGTATACTATTCCTCTGTGATATAATGTGTTGTTGGTTCTACATAATGTGTGTTGTTTGTATACTATTCCTCTGTGATATAATGTGTTGTTTGTTCTACATAATGTGTGTTGTTTGTATACTATTCCTCTGTGATATAATGTGTTGTTTGTTCTACATAATGTGTGTTGTTTGTATACTATTCCTCTGTGATATAAT
The DNA here is from genome assembly GCA_029465975.1 of Dallia pectoralis. Taxonomy (NCBI): domain Eukaryota; kingdom Metazoa; phylum Chordata; class Actinopteri; order Esociformes; family Umbridae; genus Dallia; species Dallia pectoralis. Next base: position 9,200,660 of record CM055759.1, read on the forward strand.
GTGTTGTTTGTTCTACATAATGTGTGTTGTTTGTATACAATTCCTCTGTGATATAATGTGTTGTTGGTTCTACATAATGTGTGTTGTTTGTATACTATTCCTCTGTGATATAATGTGTTGTTCGTTCTACATAATGTGTGTTGTTTGTATACTATTCCTCTGTGATATAATGTGTTGTTGGTTCTACATAATGTGTGTTGTTTGTATACAATTCCTCTGTGTTATAATGTGTTGATCGTTCTACATAATGTGTGTTGCACATCATAACAGTGCTTTTTTCTCCAGGTTGATTTAGAACCAGAGGGGAAGGTCTATGTTATCATCCATCTGTCAGGATCTTCTGCTGAAGGTAAAACTGCACTGCCCAGAATGCACGGCTCCACCCACAACCCCCTGCTCTACCCACAACCCCCTGCTCTACCCAGTAGCCCCTGTTCTACCCATAGAGGCAAAGTCAAACGCAAGCCTTAGGGGTTCAGTTAGAGCTGTGTGTGTGTGTGTGTGTGTGTGTGTGTGTGTGTGTGTGTGTGTGTGTGTGTGTGTGTGTGTGTGTGTGTGTGTGTGTGTGTGTGTGTGTGTGTGTGTGTGTGTGTCCCTATACTCACACTAGTTTTATCTCCCTGAAAATATACAATGAACTGATCATTGTGATAATTATTGTGATGGTCAATTTTTTATGTAGATGACATACCATTATGTAGATGACATACCATTATGTAGATGACATACCATTATGTAGATGACATACCATTATGTAGATGACTTACCATTATGTAGATGACATACCATTATGTAGATGACATACCATTATGTAGATGACATACCATTATGTAGATGACATACCATTATGTAGATGACATACCATTATGTAGATGACATACCATTATGTAGATGACTTACCATTATGTAGATGACATACCATTATGTAGATGACATACCATTATGTAGATGACATACCATTATGTAGATGACATACCATTATGTAGATGACATACCATTATGTAGATGACATACCATTATGTAGATGACATACCATTATGTAGATGACATACCATTATGTAGATGACATACCATTATGTAGATGACATACCATTATGTAGATGACATACCATTATGTAGATGACATACCATTATGTAGATGACATACCATTATGTAGATGACATACCATTATGTAGATGACATACCATTATGTAGATGACATACCATTATGTAGATGACATACCATTATGTAGATGACATACCATTATGTAGATGACATACCATTATGTAGATGACATACCATTATGTAGATGACTTACCATTATGTAGATGACATACCATTATGTAGATGACATACCATTAACCATTGGTTTATTTGTTCAGCTGGACAGTTTCCCAGATGCCGTCTTAAACCAAATGTCCTCCCAGTTCAATTGGCTAATTGATAATAATTAATTTGTTATAATTTATTTGTACCGGCAACTAGCCTCCCGGGTACATAGAAAGGGTACCAGAGCAAGGAAGAAAGTAATTTTAGCAGTTTATTTCTTCACACAATCTGTTCTATGCACAGTTCTCTCCCACACTCTCTCACCCTCATCAACCATCCCCCCCCGCCGTCGCTTCAGTTCTGGCCATTCCTCACCCCTTCCCACCTCTTCTCTCCCTACCTCCCCATTCCGGCCTCCCCCCTCTCAACTGTCATATCTCTTCTCTCCATCTCACCATCTCTTCCATATATTCCTCTGGGTATCCATCCTGTATGAGCTGGATGGTTACCATTTAACCGATTCACTTCTCCGCTTTTTACATACTGTCCTGAAACCTTCTTTCTTAATCTTCAGGTCCCGTGTGTGTGTGTTTGGTGTGCGTGTTTGTTAGCTGTGGTCAGTAACATTTTGGTGAGTTCATAGTACAGCTGTCTCCTAGGCAATAGCTAACACCTGCCAAACACTTTCCATCTCTCTCTCTTTGTGTGTGTGTGTGTGTGTGTGAGAACAGATGGATTTTGTATTATGTAAAACCCACTGATCTCAGTAATGGCCTGTATTGCTGCTCCACTTTCTTGTTTTTTCTCTTTTAAAAACACACAAATACACAAATAAATGTACATCAACACACACACACACACACACACACACACACACACACACACTCATAAGGCTAATTCTGTCCCAGGCAGGGAGGGAAATGGATGGAGCTGGAAGTGAAGAAAATATGGATCTTTATTGTTTTAAAGAGCTTACTGAAGGACAGAAAAAGACAGAGACATCATGGCCTCAATAACCTCATAACATCTGTCCTCTAGCCCCACACCCTTAACCCTGACCTTAACCCTGACCTTAACCCTGACCTTAACCCAATCCTCCTTAGGCACCCCTGACCTTAACCCAATCCTCCTTAGGCACCCCTGACCTTAACCCAATCCTCCTTAGGCACCCCTGACCTTAACCCAATTCTCCTTAGGCACCCCTGACCTTCACCCAATCCTCCTTAGGCACCCCTGACCTTAAACCAATCCTCCTTAGGCACCCCTGACCTTAACCCAATCCTCCTTAGGCACCCCTGACCTTAACCCAATTCTCCTTAGGCACCCTTGACCTTCACCCAATCCTCCTTAGGCACCCCTGACCTTAAACCAATCCTCCTTAGGCACCCCTGACCTTAACCCAATCCTCCTTAGGCACCCCTGACCTTAACCCATTCCTCCTTAGGCACCCCTGACCTTAACCCATTCCTCCTTAGGCACCCCTGACCTTAACCCAATCCTCCTTAGGCACCCCTGACCTTAACCCAATCCTCCTAAATCTCATATCACTTATTGGTGGTCTGACCCAATATTTACATGATCTTTTATGCTTTTTGTCTGTTAGCCTCGGGTGCGACGGAGAATGTGGAGCGTGTGTTCCGCGAGCGGATTGGACCTCGGCGGCGTCAGGGGGCTGTGCGAAGGCGGGTCCACCAGGTTAACGGACACAAGTTCATGGCCACGTATCTACGGCAACCAACCTACTGTTCACACTGCCGAGACTTCATCTGGTGAGAAAAACACATCTGAGGAATCTCCTTATAGGAGACAAGTTATATTTTCTCCGCCTTCTCACTCGGGTCTGTGGGGTAATTAAACATTTGTGTTGTAATTACATATGGTTGCCTTGGAGTGTGTGGTAAATGGATACAAGAAATGTGTCTTCATTAGTTGTGTTTTTTATTTTACCACAGTTTGGGAATAGTTTTTTGTTCCCAATGTATAGTTACGTCAGGAAGAACACAGACACACACACACATTTGTTGTCCACACAGCTCCCTCTGCTGGTCAGTTATCAGATATAAATATTGAAGCATGTTCTCATTTGTCTAGAAAATGTTTCTCTGTCTTTGATTTTGCAGGGGAGTGCTTGGAAAACAAGGGTACCAATGTCAGGGTGAGTACTGGCTGTGTTGTCAGTTTTCTGTTTGGCTTGAATAAAAATAAATAATATGAATATGAATACGATACTTACACACTCACAAAGTCAGACATTATTCGGATGAACAGTGCCTGTCTGTATATACACTGATGAGCCAATGGTGAACCAGGTCTGCGAGGATGTTTAGGTAGGTGGCACGTGTCATATTGATGTCCACATGAATGCCCGGACCCAGAGTTTACCAGCAGAACATTATGAGCATCATACTCCCTCCAGTGGTTTGTCGTCTTCCCACAGTGCATCACTTCCCCAGGGGAATGGGGCACATTGGACCATATACTGCAGGGTGTGATGCACTGTGTGTTGTGACACATTCCTACACAGCCCCATATACAGCAGGGTGTGATGCACTGTGTGTTGTGACACATTCCTACACAGCCACATATACAGCAGGGTGTGATGCACTGTGTGTTGTGACACATTCCTACACAGCCCCATATACAGCAGGGTGTGATGCACTGTGTGTTGTGACACATTCCTACACAGCCACATATACAGCAGGGTGTGATGCACTGTGTGTTGTGACACATTCCTACACAGCCCCATATACAGCAGGGTGTGATGCACTGTGTGTTGTGACACATTCCTACACAGCCCCATATACTGCAGGATGTGATGCACTGTGTGTTGTGACACATTCCTACACAGCCTCATATACAGCAGGGCTTGATGCACGGTGTGTTGTGACACATTCCTACACAGCCCCATATGTAGCAGGGTGTGATGCACTGTGGGTTGTGACACATTCCTACACAGCCCCATATATAGCAGGGTGTGATGCACTGTGTGTTGTGACACATTCCTACACAGCCCCATATACAGCAGGGTGTGATGCACTGTGTGTTGTGACACATTCCTACACAGCCCCATATATAGCAGGGTGTGATGCACTGTGTGTTGTGACACATTCCTACACAGCCCCATATACAGCAGAGTGAGATGCACTTTGTGTTGTGACACATTCCTACAGAGCCCCTTATACTGCAGGGTGTGATGCACGGTGTGTTGTGACACATTTCTACACGCGGCCATGATGTTTTGGCTCATCAGTGTATATCGTCTGACTGTATTCATATCGTGTAATATTGTGTCCAACTCTGTAATTGTAAATGTGTGCGTTCTTGTGTCTGTGTTTATTGAAGTGTGCACATGTGTGGTCCACAAACGCTGCCATGAGCAAATCATCACTAAGTGTGCCGGGATGAAGAAGCAAGAGGACGCACCAGAGGAGGTGTTGTGGACTGTCATTGGTCAATATGATCACCATAGACTATTTGTTGTTGACTATTCGTTGTTGTTTTGAACAAACAAGTTGCAAATCAGTAGACTAACTGAACGGTTATTCATAAGTTGTCAATGTGGCTTTGGCCTTGGTTCATATGCAAATGCAAATGGAAAAAATCTATTCTATAATTGGAGTTCCCATTTAGGTGAGTCATTCATCCTGTTATAGGAGAGTGTGTAGAGTGTTGTATTCTTGTTTCACAGTCCCCCGTTTTCCTTATTTCCAGGTTGGCACCCAGAGGTTCAGCGTCAACATGCCTCATAAGTTCAGCAATCACAACTACAAGGCTCCCACCTTCTGTGACCACTGTGGCTCTCTCCTCTGGGGTTTGATGCGACAGGGACTGCAGTGCAAGGGTACATTACCTGTGTGTGTCTGTGTGTGTGTGTGTGGGTGTGTGTGTGTGTGTGTGTGCGTGAGGTGCGTGTTCGTCGTCAGCCGATGGCATGTCCTGTTCCTTACTATGATGTGCTTGTGTGTGAAGTGTGTAAGATGAATGTCCACAAGAGGTGTCAGGCCAATGTGGCACCCAACTGCGGTGTGGACGCCAAAGGCATCGCTAAAGTCCTGGCTGAGATGGGTGTCACCCCTGACAAGATCTGCACTATGGCGCAACGGAGGAAAAAGGTATTCAGTCTCTCACTCGTTCACACAGGCGCGCACGCACGCACACACACAAACACACACACACACACATGCACTAACACTGACGACAATGCACTCTGTCTTCTTCTCTCTGTGTAGTTACCACCAGGGGTAATTGCAGAGACAGCTTCAGACCTCTCCAATGAGCACCCCCCCACCTCGCATCAAGGTAATAAATACACAGTCTCCCACATGGCCACTAACATACTTAAAAATAGAGGGGAAACAGTTTGACGTGTCTTTGTGTGTGTGTCTGTGCAGAGATCGCTGAATTGGAGCGGTTACAGCAGGGTATGTCTTTAGTGACGCCCAGCTCTTCCTCTTCATCCGCTTCCTCTTTCTCCTCTTCTACCTCGCGGGAAAATGGACTGGCAAAGAGGAATCTCAACGACTTTAGGTTCATTAAGGTCCTGGGTAAAGGAAGCTTTGGAAAGGTGAGTTGAGGGAGGAGGGGATGGATTGTGATGGGATGATAACACTAATGTTTAAGGTTGTGAGCAGGTGTAAGGTCTCTCCCTCTTTGTGGGTGATGCTGGCTGAGATAAAGGGCAATGAGCAGGTGTAAGGTCTCTCTCCCTCTTTGTGTGTGATGCTGGCTGAGATAAAGGGCAATGAGCAAGTGTAAGGTCTCTCCTCCTTTGTCTAGGTGATGCTGGCTGAGATAAAAGGCAATGAGCAGGTGTAAGGTCTCTCTCCCTCTTTGTAGGTGATGCTGGCTGAGATGAAGGGCAGTGAGGAGGTGTTTGCAGTGAAGGTGCTAAAGAAGGATGTGATCCAGCAAGATGATGATGTAGACTGCACCCTGACAGAGAAACGCATCCTTGCTCTGGCACGCTCACATCCCTACCTATGTCAAATCTTCTGCTGCTTTCAGACTCGGGTACACACACAGACACACACACACGCACACACCCGCCTGACACACACACACACACACACACATCCTCAAATGTAACTGCCCATTACCCAAAGTGTACCACCTCATCTATTTAACATAGTAGAGGTAGTTATGAATGGGCCTGTATGGCTGAAACTGGAAAAGAAACTGAAAGTGTCTTGCTGATCTTTATTGATGGTAACAGGATGTATTCAGAAGTGTACAGTAACATCCATCTGCTCATAAATAACCAAACGCCTTCCAACATATTAGGTGATGATTTATCCAGCAGCAGGGCAATGATACCGAACACTCTGCCTTTGAGCCCTACTGGGTTTTCAGGGCCGAACAGTCTGTTTGATATAACGGTCCAAATATAACTATCAGGCCAAAAATATTGAAAAACTTGTACAAAAAAAGCTGTTATTTCTAGTCTGATTTACATGTGTCAGTTCTAATTAAAACATTGTATCAGGGTCTAAATGGACAAACTGGACATAGGTTCCCTGTAAACCAACATCTCACGTCTCCAGGACCGCCTGTTCTTCGTGATGGAGTACGTAAACGGAGGAGATCTGATGTTCCAGATCCAGCGCTCCAGGAAATTTGACGAGGCTCGCTCGCGCTTCTACGCCGCCGAAGTCACTTCTGCCCTCATGTTCCTGCACTGTAATGGCGTCATCTACAGGTAACCTCTGACCTTTCCACCTTGACATCCAAACTCAGCCCGTTTGATCTTACGGCATGCTGATGACTGCGGACATTGAGCCCTTTCTTGCCTTCTCTCTCAGGGACCTGAAGTTAGATAACATATTGTTGGATGCAGAAGGCCACTGTAAGCTGGCAGACTTTGGCATGTGTAAGGAGGGCATTATAAACGGCGTTACCACCACCACGTTCTGCGGCACACCGGACTACATCGCTCCTGAGGTGAGCTGGGACATCATACACCAATTCTGTCCCTTAAGGTTTACCCAAAATGTCTGCCCTCTCTGATGCCCAGGGTGTTTAGACTGCGAGTAGCAGACTGATGTGAGAGATGCTTGTGTGTGTGTGTGTGTGTCTGTGTGTGTGTGTGTGTGTCTGTGTGTGTGTGTGTGTCTGTGTGTGTGTGTCTGTGTGTGTGTCTGTGTCTGTGTGTGTGTGTGTCTGTGTGTGTGTCTGTGTGTGTGTGTGTGTGTGTGTGTTTGTGTGTGTCTGTGTGTGTGTGTGTGTGTCTGTGTGTGTGTGTCTGTGTGTCTGTGTGTGTAGATCCTCCAGGAGCAGGAGTACGGCCCCTCCGTGGACTGGTGGGCTTTGGGTGTGTTGATGTACGAGATGTTGGCCGGCCAGCCGCCGTTTGAGGCCGACAACGAAGACGACCTGTTTGAGTCCATACTTAACGATGATGTCCTCTACCCCGTCTGGCTCAGCCATGAAGCTGTGTCCATTCTAAAAGCTGTAGGTATCATCAGGAGGTCATGAGACTCGTTTAGATTCGCAGATCTTTACATCTGATGCTGACTCTCTCTCTCTCTGCAGTTTATGACTAAGGCCCCAGCCCAGAGATTAGGATGCGTTTTGTCTCAGGGCTGTGAAGAGGCCATAAAGAAACATTTGTTCTTCCAAGATATTGATTGGACTTTGCTAGAGCAGAGAAAAATCAAACCTCCGTTCAAACCACGTATTGTAAGTCTCTCTCACTCTCACACGCACGCACACACACACATTATATTTGATTTACTCTTGCGAAATCATATTCTATTTTTCTACCATTCATTTACTATCCTTATGGAGATTTTGTTGGTCCATACCAGCAGAGTAAAACTTATACACACACACACACACACACACACAAATACACACACGCAGACACACACAAAGACACACACAGACCAAATATGTTTCCAAGCTGACTTTTGGGTCTTTTGCTCTTTCTTCTCTAGAAGACAAAACGTGATGTGAACAACTTTGACCAGGACTTCACCAGTGAGGACCCAGTGTTAACGCCCACAGACGAGGCTGTCATCAGGCAGATCAACCAGGAAGACTTTGAAGGATTCTCCTTCTGTGCAGAGACAGACCCAAGAACTTAGACTTGTAGCAGTTAGATGTGTTTCTAAAGCCTGTCATTAGTTACAACGTTGTGTATTTATGAAGGAGCACAGCTTCTGGTTTCGGTTATGGCGGCTGTCTAGTGTCCTCTGTGGGGAAGGAAACAGCCATCTTGGCTCAAACACATTTGTCAGATACTTACGTTGTTCTTTTGTCAATTCTCCTGGTACAATGGAACCAATAGAATCATCCCAAAATTCCTTACTGGAAGTTAAATGGAAATCCTCCCTTGACTTACATTCTGTAGATATTATCAGTTTATTTCTTGACTAGATATGTATTTTGTCTCGTATTTGTATGTGCATTTGACAATTTTCTCTTCACCAAATAAGTTTGATTGGTGGATATTTCGTTTTCACAGTGTATTTTGCTAGTGCGTCGCCATTGGCTTATTTCAACTTTTACCCAATTAGAGAAGTCTATCTAGCCTCATGCCACATGCATACTGGCCACTCAACTCTCAAATCCCTCTTTGGCGAGCTGTCGTTGGGCCCCTCCCTAGTGTGCACACGGCCCGTTGGGGTGTGGCTTCCTACACATCCGTTTCCCCAATTGATATGAAGTATTTATTATTTGTGTGACTCCACTACTGTACCAAAACAATGCCTCAATATAACTCAATATTCTGTCAAATAGCAATTTACTCAATTTTACGTTATGCGTGTATGACTCATTCATGACAATCTCTGAAACATTCTTCCATGCATTCTTTCAAAAGTTTTTTGGAAAGGAGAAGGGACTTTGAGATGCATCTTAACATCTATCCCGCAGGGATAATTTGCCTCAGAGCGTAGCTCCACCCACTGTAAAACAGCATAAGGTTGAGCGTATACAGTGGGGCAAGAAAGTATTTAGTCAGCCACCTTATTGTGCAAGTTCTCCCACTTAAAAAAATGAGAAAGGCCTGTAATTGTCTTCATAGGTACACTTCAGCTATGAGACAAAATGAGAGAAAAAATCCAGAAAATTACATTGTAGGATTTTTTATTAATTTATTTTCAAATGATGGTGGAAACTAAGTATTTGGTCACCTACAAACAAGCAAGAGTTCTGTCTCTCACAGACCTGTAACTTCTTCTTTAAGAGGCTCCTCTGTCCTCCACTCGTTACCTGTATTAATGGCACCTGTTTGAACTTGTTATTAGTATAAAATACACTTGTCCACAACCTCAAACAGTCACACTCCAAACTCCACTATGGCCAAGACCAAAGAGCTGTCAAAGGACACCAGAAACAAAATGGTAGACCTGAACCAGGCTGGAAAGACTGAATCTGCAATAGGTAAGCAGCTTGGTGTGAAGAAATCAGCTGTAGGAGGAAAATGGAAGACATACAAGACCACTGATAATCTCCCTCGATCTGGGGCTCCACGCAAGATCTCACCTTGTGGGGTCAAAATGAGCCACCTGGGACCAGTGTAACAAAGGCTACCATCAGTAACACACTACGCCGCCAGGAACTCAAATCCTGCAGTGCCAGACGTGTCCCCCTGCTTAAGCCAGTACATGTCCAGGCTTGTCTGAAGTTTGCTAGAGAGCATTTTGGATGATCCAGAAGAGGATTGGGAGAATGTCATATGGTCAGATAAAACCAAAATAGAATCTTTTGGTAAAAACTCTACTCATCATGTTTGGAGGAGAAATAATGCTGAGTTGCATCCAAAGAACACCATACCTACTGTAAACCATTGGGGTGGAAACATCATGCTTTGGGGCTGTTTTTCTGCAAAGGGATCAGGATGACTGAAATGGGGCCATGTATCGTGAGATTTTGAGTGAAAACCTCCTTCCATCAGCAAGGGCATTGAAGATGAAACGTGGCTGGGTCTTTCAGAATGACAATGATCCCAAACACTGCCCGGGTAACGAAGGAATGGCTTCATAAGAAGCATTTCAAGGACCTGGAGTGGCCTAGCCAGTCTCCAGATCTCAACCCCATAGAAAACCTTTGGAGGGAGTTGAAGGTCCCTGTTGCCCAGCGACAGCCCAGAAACATCACTGCTCTAGAGGAGATCTGCATGGAGGAATGGGCTAAAATACCAGCAACAGTGTGTGAAAACCTTGTGAAGACTAACAGAAAACGTTTGACCTCTGTCATTGCCAACGAAGGGTATATAACAAAGTAGTGAGATAAACTTTTGTTATTTACCAAATACATATTTTCCACCATAATTAGCAAATAAATTCATAGAAAATCTTACTATGTGATTTTCTGGATTTTTCCCCCTAATTTTGTCACTTATAGTTGAAGTGTACCTATGATGAAAATTACAGACCTCTCATCTTTTTAAGTGGGAGAACTTGCACAATTTGTGGCTGACAATACTTTTTTGCCCCATTGTATCAACTCTCAAATGTCTCTGCCGCAGGGAGAATTTGCCTCAGAGCGTAGCGTCACGCACTGTCACTGAGATTCGCTGGCCCTCCTTGAAGATGAATGGGAGCGTGACTCTTAGTAGTGATAACGAGGGGACAGTGTGCACACTTCTTGACTCTTAGTGATAACGTGTGTCGGTCTCTTTGTGCATAGTTTGGTTTTATGGAAGATTTGGGGTAGTCCCAAAAGTAACGTCCTGACTCCTATTTCTTACCAGGGGAGACACTTTCTGCTTTTCTAAGGGTGTTATTTCCTTTTGATGTTCTGTTTTGTAATATCTAAACAGTAGCTGGTGGCTTCATTAACACACAACCCCTTTTCACTTCCTCTCGCTGTCTCGCTCTCTGTCTCACACAGAGTGTTTGTGTCTGGTGTTCAGTGCTGAAACTGAGTGTTCCTATACGACACTGGCCTGTTAGTGGTGAGGCAGTGATGGAGTATATTCACCCAGGATAGAGTTGTTCCAGGTCACACCGTTTCACCCGTTTCCTAATCTGGTGTTTCACCAAGAAGGATGTCATGTCCATTTGTCTGTATGCTTACAATAAACACTCAACTGTCAACCTAAAACTACCTCTCTCCAACTCAAAACTTGACTTGGCGATGCTACTCACGTAAATTTTTATGTGAGTGAATTGATGTTTGACGTTAAAGCTTTACAAAAAAATGTTGGTTAAAAAAATAAAAAGTTGCAAGTTCTTTGTCCTTCACTTTTTCAAAGAAGAGTAAGAATTATTGGCTGAATCCGTGGAAACCGTGTGTGATTCGTTCAAATTATATCCTTTATAAGCTTTAGGTTTATAACGTGTCCGTAAAATAGTAAAATAATCAAAGCAGACAGTGACTTTTAGAATAAAAATCAGACACACTTTTAGAATAAAATACACTAGCTGAATTGGCTTGCTCCCAGCCGTGGCGTCAGTTTGTTCTTTGGTTAATGAATTAATTAGTTATTTAGCTTGCTTCTGTCCACGTTGGATGTTTCGTCAAACACGCAAAATCACAAATTATTACATTCTTGCTTATACAAATAATACGTCCTCAGTAATAATATTCATTGGCCTATATCATGTTGTATTTGCAGATAATCAGAAACAGGCGTATGGCTAATATAGCAGGTTGAGATGTTTAACTCTGAGAGCACATGAGGGCACACTTGCCTGAATTTGCAGGAAGTTTGCGGCACCAAATACATTTCTGCAAAGAGCCCTGTGTGTTCAAATCAGTCTGCTGACAACAGATAAATTACACCGCAGGCTGTTTCCTGTTATGATGTGCGAGAAGAACGTTTCTCACAGTCTGACACACAAGGACTGGAGATAACAGAAGTAAATACGAATATATTACTGACGGCGACAGACGGAGCGTGTTTGACATCAGCTAGTGTAGTGATGTACAGATTGGTGTAGTGATGTACAGATTGAAACTTAAGACGATAGATTGGAAAATAAGTGTTGCCTTTCTGCATTTAATATTTTATAATATACGCAACATTAGATTTTACACTTTTTGAACCTTGGCGTATTTCTGTAACTTTCACTGATCTACGATGGCGACACATATTGGTGTCCCTGAGCGTCTACTGTCTACTCTGGAGGAACTGCCCGGAAAAGACATGAAAAGATTTCAGTGGTACCTCACCCAGAACATACCCGACGGCTTTTCTCAGATACCCAAGTGTGATCTGGAGAACGCTGACAGACAGGACACCGTGGATAAGATGGTGAACACCTACGGCCAAGATGGCGCTGTGAACATCTCACGGGATATCCTGATGAAGATGAATTGGAATGATCTCGCGAATACCTTGAAGGACGTTTATCAAGGTAGCTGTCACATATTCATTGGCACCTACACTGCTCAGTGTTGCTGTAGAAAACATGTAATCTGAAAACACCTGTGGTCAAATGTTAACAGAACACTACACAATAGAATTAATGTATAACACCGACCGGATGTATAGATATACTATATATACCCTGATGAACCAAATCATCCTTTAACTTGATCGTCTCCTAACAAGAGAGAGATGACAAATTCCGTGTAATAATAATAATAATAATTAAATGTTATGCGGATCAGTTCTCCTAGTCAATGTTCTGGATGCAGGAATTAAAGATCTGTGCAACATTATGGCAAGACAACTGGGTCAGAGTATGACTTTTACCGCATTCTTATGAGCTGTGCCACAGTTTGGTACAACAGATGCTCTGTGTTCGACCGGAAGTCTCTGCAGCTGGTGGTGAAAACCGCCCTGATTCCCATTGGTCCCCAGATCCCCATTGGTACCCAGCTCCTCATTGGTACCCAGCTCCTCATTGGTACCCAGCTCCCCATTGGTCCCCAGATCCCCATTGGTACCCAGCTCCTCATTGGTACCCAGCTCCCCATTGGTACCCAGATCCCCATTGGTTCCCAGATAACCATTGGTCCCCAGATCCCCATTGGTCCCCAGATCCCCATTGGTACCCATATCCCCATTGGTACCCAGCTCCCCATTGGTACCCAGATCCCCATTGGTACCCAGATCCTCATTGGTACCCATATCCCCATTGGTACCCAGATCCCCATTGGTACCCAGATCCCCATTGGTACCCAGATCCCCATTGGTCCCCAGATCCCCATTGGTACCCATATCCCCATTGGTACCCAGCTCCCCATTGGTACCCAGATCCCCATTGGTACCCAGATCCCCATTGGTACCCAGATCCTCATTGGTACCCAGATCCCCATTGGTTCCCAGCTCCTCCTTGGTTCCCAGCTCCCCATTGGTACCCGGATCCCCATTGGTACCCAGATCCCTGCTATAATAAAAGACATTCAGCACAAGCGCTGTCTGCACCACTTGCTGAGGGCTCCACTCCCGCAATGAACATCCACAAGATGCAGGAGATGTCAACTGTTTAGCTCAGGTGACTGTTGGTAGTGCAGACTGTAGTTAGAGTTTTGCACATGTGACTTCAGTTGTGCCCACTGTCGTTTAGCAATCGGAAAAAACTGTAATAGGCTGGTTACCATGCTGGTTAATAAGCAGGTTACATGCTGGTTAATAGGGAGGTTACTATGCTGTTTAATAGGCAAGTTACAATGCTGTTGAATAGGCAGATTACGTTGCTACTAAATAGGCAGGTTACTATGCTGTTTATTAGGCAGGTTACTATGCTGGTTACTAAGCTAATTAATAGGCAGGTTATATGCCTTATTTATAGTGCACAACTGGGGTCAAAGCTTGATTTATAGTGCACACTTGGGGGCAAAGCCTGATTTATAGTGCACAACTGGGGTCAAAGCCTGATTTATAGTGCACAACTGGGGTCAAAGCCTGATTTATAGTGCACAACTAGGGCAAAGCCTGATTTATAGTGCACAACGGGGGGCAAAGCCTGATTTATAGTGCACCACTGGGGTCAAAGCCTGATTTATAGTGCACAACTGGGGGCAAAGCCTGATTTATAGTGCACAACTGGGGGCAAAGCCTGATTTATAGTGCACACCTGGGGGCAAAGCCTGATTTATAGTGCACAACTGGAGTCAAAGCCTGATTTATAGTGCACAACTAGGGCAAAGCCTGATTTATAGTGCACAACGGGGGGCAAAGCTTGATTTATAGTACACAACTGGGGTCAAAGCCTGATTTATAGTGCACCACTGGGATCAAAGCCTGATGTATAGTGCACAACTAGGGCAAAGCCTGATTTATAGTGCACCACTGGAGGCAAAGCCTGATTTATAGTGCACAACTAGGGCAAAGCCTGATTTATAGTGCACCACTGGGGTCAAAGCCTGATTTATAGTGCACAACTGGGGTCAAAGCCTGATTTATAGTGCACCACTGGGGTCAAAGCCTGATTTATAGCGCACAACTAGGGCAAAGCCTGATTTATAGTGCACAACGGGGGGCAAAGCCTGATTTATAGTGCACCACTGGGGTCAAAGGCTGATTTATAGTGCACAACTGGGGGCAAAGCCTGATTTATAGTGCACCACTGGAGGCAAAGCCTGATTTATAGTGCACAAGTAGGGCAAAGCCTGATTTATAGTGCACCACTGGGGTCAAAGCCTGATTTATAGTGCACAACTGGGGTCAAAGCCTGATTTATAGTGCACAACTAGGGCAAAGCCTGATTTATAGTGCACCACTGGGGTCAAAGCCTGATTTATAGTGCACAACTGGGGTCAAAGCCTGATTTATAGTGCA